>PVJH01010220.1:0-69038 GCA_004026705.1 Nesogale talazaci | reverse complement strand
ACTCTCATGCTCAGCCTCCATTTGGGTTTCAGTAATTTCTCTTGGTTACCCCACCCTTGATCAAGTCTTATCAGGCCACTTATACCCTCCTCACCATCAATTTTGGATCACTTTTTATTCCCTTGTCCCTGGATTTGTTAATACCCACTTCCTTTCCCCTGCCTCCCCTTCTCCCATGCCTGCGCCTCTCCTCCCCTTCCCCCCTCCCCACCCTCCAAACATTGGTCCCATTATTTTCTCCTGGGAGAGATTTCTAGAGGGTGGAACACAAGTTTCAGGGCTCAACTGCTTAGGTGAGAAGTTGGTAGTTCAACTTTCCCAGGAGCACTTTAGAAGAAAGACTGGGCGATCTGCTTCTGGAAGGTCATGGCCCTTGAAAACTCTGTAGCGTGAAGTTCTGCTCTGAGACACACAAGGTCACCTTGAGTCAGATCCAACTACTCTTTTTTTTTTTTTTTAACTCTTGCCCAATGTTTCTTCTTGACTTGAAGAACTACACTGTGCAAGTATGGATCTCACTCAGGAACATGGGGAAATGAGGAGGAAGACATAAAAGAACCATCAAGACATGACCTCCCTGAAGAAAGCAATGAGGAGATTCAAACTGCAATCTGCCGAAAAGAGAAGGTATCACCTAAGGGGGGGGAGGGGCATCCACACCGGGTAACCGCAGATGATGGACTGAAAGGACCACAGTCCAGGAATGTGTTTCACACAGCCAGACAACAAACATAAAAATAAAGCAAGAACAGTTAACAGAATAAATAAAGTTTTTATGTATATACTGGCACACATCTCAAAATGCCATTCTTTGAATCTCTGCAGAAACAATGGATTCCTCACCAGTGTCATGACAACAGACTACTTAGTGTTGGTGAGAGTACAAGGTTCATGATACAGATATAATGTGCAGGTGATTTATCAGTGCCCCCATGCCCCTCCAAAAGACCAACAAATTTCATGCCAATTTTTTTTTTTTTTTGCTGAATAGTTGAACTTACCTTCCTATGTCAAAGCGAGGCCCACTTGTTCATACGTATCAAGGATTTCCCTGATTTCTTAGTGCCTAAAAGACATGTCCCCAACTCTATATGTGACCTGACAAATTGATAGTGAGAAAGTTATTATAAACATGTTATTTTAACAAATAAATGCTCCCTCACATTTCAGATTTCATTGTTTGTAAACCCTCGCACATTATCACATTAAATAACAGACAGTGCGTAAAAGAGTATGAGGTTTGAATTCAAACAACCCGAGCTATGTGACCTTGGACACATCATGACAGCTTCTTTGGCTTCTGTTTCGAACACTGAGAGAGCAGGAAGGCAAAGACGGGTTGTTTCTGGACAAAGTGATCTCTATGGTTGCTTCCAGAGAGTTAGTCTATGAATGAAAAGTGGATTATCTTTTAACTGCAGCCCAACCTGCAGGCTGCTCTATCATTTTATTCAAGACAATGGCATTGTCATTAACATCTACGACTAATGTTCCTGATTCTGAGAAAGCAAAAACTAAATCCAAAAATAACCTTAATTCAAATGACTATGACTCCTATCTCTTCCTGTTGCTGGGGACAAGGGCCCACAATTGCCTCTCTTCATGATACAAGTATAATGTAAAGGTGATTTATCAGTGTCCCCATGCACCCTCCCTTCCACCCCACAAAAGACAGAGACCTGGTCTTTTCCACTAAATAACCTTTTCCTGTAAAGGTCTGGTAAAAAAAAAAAAAAAGTATCTGGGATGATACTGACAGTCGATGGGATTTGCCCCCCAAGTAATTGTGAATATGCTTTCCTAGAATGTAATCTTGCTGTGTATAAAATTAGTCCTCTGGGATGAAGGTGGAAGGATCTCTTTACACAAAAGCTGGGAGTGGAGCACAACTTCTGGACCCCAGATTCCTGCAGAGTGAACTTCCTGGATCCAGAAGACAGCTATAAAACCTCAGAGAAGCAGTGGCAGAACCAGGAGCCAGTAATTGATTTCCTAACCCACAAGCACTTTTGGACAGACGGCTGGTTGGGGTGCCTCTGCACACTTCACTGGGCAAGTTGGACTTGCTGAATCACAGAAGTAGAGCTGAGTGCCTGTGTTTGTTTGGTCTTCTGTGCCTACAATGACTCCCACAGGAATATATGGGTGGAGTTTAGCCTGTCAATCAACTTGATAGGAGGTCAACCAAGATGAATGGCTTTCTGAGGCTGGCCTCCCTCTCTCTCTCTCTCCCTGGTGATCGGACCAGCATGCTGCTGCCTGAGCTAGTGCACTGCCTCAACCACGTTCAGCACTGCCTATGAGCTGAGCCAACCCAGGGATCACGTGGTAGTGCCACATGACACTAGAGCTAGAGCCTCTATTAGGACCTGTTTTGAAATGCTGCTGCTCTAATTCCCCCTGATTTCTCATCTTCCTGCTGTTGCCCCCCCACCCTCCTGTGTCTCTGCCTGCAAACCGACTCTGCTCATCTTGTCTGAGGGCAGATTCTGCTGTCTGCTTCCTTGTCGTTGGACCAGCAATGGAAAGAGTTGAAGGACCGTCAGCATCTTAACTATTCCATGAAAGTGGATTGACTTGCGTACTCTGCACTGCTGTGTGGACTAATTTGCTGTTGTATTCCTTCTGCAATAGAAACCTATCCTTTTATATGTAAATTCTGTGTCCTGGTTTTCTCTAGAGAACCATGCCTAAGACAGTGTCTTTGGGTGGAGACTTACAGAGTAGGGGTATGGCCCCATAGGTATTTATTATTTCTAACATATCCTGATAAAGAATTCCAACCTGAGCATTTCTGACTGGCATTATAACTTGCTAACTTCCTTAAGAAACAGCTTTATCTTGAATTTTTTTCTATAGAGTCTGTTGCCATTTAAATAGATATTAGAATCTAGAGATCAAGTAGAAAATACAAGTAGAAATAATTACCACACCAAACTATGACAACCCCCCCCCCAAAAAAAAAAACACCCAGGTTTCCCAACTGTCACAGAAAACAATGATATATACTTCTATTTCTCCAGGGGCTACCAGACCACCACCCCCAAAGGACCACGCACCCTTGCTTATCTAAATGGAGGGTGCTACATGCCAGGCTACCTATCATAATGGCCTTTCTCACACCTTCCTGAGTGAGACCATCCCTCCTGATTAAGTTTAACAGGAATTCTTGCTGCAAGGGAGAGGGTAGCTATATTTTGGTTTTCCAGCTAATTAAATCTTAAGCTATGATATATTGCTAATATTTTTATTAATATCAGGCTAACTCTTTACTCACTCTTTCATTCCTTCTCTGGATTTCTCTGTTCCCAGATCTGGCTAGACTTTTGGAGCAATTAAAATTAGGCCAGAAGCAGTCACTATACAAGGCCACAGCTCTTCTGTCAATGATCAGAAAAGAATAATCTCCCACAGAGTTCTCTTTTTCCCCCTTTTACATCAATGCCCATGTGCCCAACTTTAGAATTATTACTGCATTTTGAACTGGCTTTTGAAAAGACATTCCAAGTGGTGGCAGGACAGGTTGGAGAGAGAGCGGATCAGGCTACTTTCTAGTGCGGAGTGACCAGTGTGTAAACTCCTTTGCCAATGAGTCACTCAAAGAATCATAATGAGAGATGACAATGTATAACCAGAAGAGTCTGTTTACTTTAGTCAAATATTTCCATGGCAGCTTGAAAAACAAAGTTGGTTTTCTGTTTGGGGAACATTCCAGAGCTCTGACTCAATCCTGCCTCAGAGCTCCCTGACCTGCTTGACTTTCAGGAGAGGGGAGGGGGGGGGCAGAAATTGAGGCTGTTTAAAGACAGGTCACATCCAGCCCGTTTCTAGAAAACTGATTCAAGCAGTTTCTCTGCACCAGAGAAAATATTATCTGTTTTCCCCCATTTCCATTTTCCTTTCTTCAAAGAGAATTCCGTTCTGGGGTTGCTTTTGAGAAAACCTCGGTGCTGCATGAAGCATGCCCCCATGGTGGCATGATGTGGGTATGCTGCTAGCCAGGGAGGGGCCCGATCCCACAGACTCAGCACAATGGGATAAAATGCTACCCATGCCCAGTCCTGCACCATCCTCTGGATTGGTTGGGGATGAGACCAGGGTGATCCAAAGGCTTTTGAAACCCACATCATTGGGCGCTAATACAGACGTATCCTGCCATAGTTCAATCACCTCAAGGAGTATTATATAACTGCCACCACAATCAGTTTCAAAACATTCTCTTGCTTCTCGAACTCCTTGACATCAGTTCCATTCTGCCCACCATCACTGTATACACTGCCGCCCCCCACTCCCTTCACCCCTGGGAACACTTACTCTATTTGTTGTCTCAATAGGTTCATCAATCCTGGGTTTCATATGCTGAATGACATATTGGTTTACTTTCAGAAGTATATCACCAGACCTTTTTTCCTAGCCCAACTTAGCCTACAAGCTCTGTTGACAACTGGTTTGTATCCTAGCAGCCTGCAAGGCTCCACAAACAAAAATATGCTATCATTGCATGAGGTTTACAGACTGGAAATCAAAATTCAAGCCCCCTGCGTTGAAGTAAAAATTCTACCTCCGAACTGTGACTACCTCAAGAAATATGTAAAAGATTGAGTAAAGCACCTGAAATAACATACCTGCTTAACTATTATTATTGATTGAAAATCTTTTCTGACCTCATGTCTCTCTGCTCTCACTACTGTGCCAACCGGCCATACCATGTGCCCCCAGGTGTGGGCTTCAGTTCCCCACTTCCATGTCTTTACCAGCGCTAGCACATTGACCCAGCACAGCCTGCGGAGAGGTGATCCAGAAAGTCAATAGGTATTTCAAACCTCATGTTGATCTGCTCAGAACCCTGAAGTAAGAATTAGGCCAGTTCCCATGGCAAGAAAGATACTTGTATTGATTCCTCATAGCTCTTTTCTTCTTCCATGCTTACATAAACATTAGTTTGTTGTGACTCTATCTACCACACTAGAGCATGTTGTACTTTTAGCTATATAAATTGCATGGATTACCAATCACATTCTAATCTTCAAGGATGACATAAAGAAAAACCACCATTCATGTTAAACATCTTTGTCAGTAAAACTGATCTATTCCAGGACATAAAGCAACACATTCATGCAGAATGACATTCAAAGCTATTTACAAGGTTGTCTCGAATCTAGAAAAAGCAAATTTTCAGTAAACTTAGGCCAAACAAACAACAAAATATCATGTGATCTGGCCACGACAGAGTAATATGGCCATCAGCTCACAAGCGCAGGAATCCTTAGCAACTCCCAGGGATGATTCACTAGAAAGCATATCCTGCACTTTAGGCAGTGATGGATTTTACTTATAACTAACTAGACCCAACTTTTTTAAGTTGGGAAAGTATCAAACCCTGCTGACAGATGCCTTAGTATTGGCCAGTGACAGGTGTAGCTTCGGGGAGCCTTACTACCTCCTGAACACAATTTTCCCCAGCTGCCAAGACAACTCAGTCAAATCTCTTATTTCACAGGCCTGGGGATCAGGGGGTGAGGGGAGGGGCTCTGGCAGATAGTCAGGTTTCATGGACAGCTTAGTGCAGACACAATGAGTACCCAAGTTTCTTTTTTTTCTTTTGCCACATTTTCCCCTTCCCTTTGTGGTCTTTACATAATCTGTCAACTTGAGGGAGGGGTGGAGTCTGGCCTGTCAATCAGGTTGCAGCTTGGTGACTTCAATCAGAGGTGCTAAGGAGATAAATAGCTCACTGGAGGTGGGACACAGTCACTCCTTGCAAGACATTTCTATTTACAAGACACATGGGACTCTGCTAGAACCTGGAGCTGAAGGAGCCCCGTGGAGACCCCTGCCAGCACTGACATGCCTCCACTGCCACTGGATCCACAAGACTGCCCACCCACTGGCCTGTGGTCTTCCTGTATTCAGCATCTTTGTATGTGTTGCATGTATCTGAATAGGAATTTGCCAATTAATATCTGTCACTGGGACTACTATTGGACTTATGTACTTGATCTGGACTGGGCTGGGATGTTTCTCAATATTCAATTGCTCTTTTATATAAAGCTCTTTCTTATACACATATGTGTGTCTATGAATTTATTCCTCTCATCTCCCCAGATTAACACAGCCTTCCTCCTTCTTTCCTGCTTTGCTTTTTAGTGCTCTCCCTCCCCCACATGATCCAACATAGAGCGTATAAACACACAACAATGCTACAAAAGGAGCAGAAATTCTCACCTACAAGGTGGTTTCATTTTTCACTTTATTCTGTTCAGTTTTTGTAGTTTTGTTTTATTAAAATACTTTAATTATTTTGTCTAGTTTGCTTCCATGTCCTCTTGTGGTATCCTCATCTGGTGTGACCACACCCTTTTGAGAATATGCTTTGCCTCCCAGGGAAAAACAAGCAGTTCTGTGGATTCCAGCAAATTCCTCCAAACAAGAGCTTTTTTAAAAAATCATTTTATTGGGGGCTCATACAACTCTTATCACAATCAATACATACATCTTTTGTATGTAAACCACATTTGTACATTTGTTGTCCTCATCATTCTCAAAACATCCTCCTTCTACTTAAGGCCTTGGTATTCAGCCCCTCATATTTCTTCTTCCTCCCAAATCCCTCTCCCTCATGAACCTTTGATAATTTACCAATTATCATTATTTTGTCACATCATCCACTGTTCAATGTGTCCCTTAACCCATTTCCCTGTTGTCCATGCCCCAGAGAGGAGAGTATAAGTAGAGCCCTACAAGTGGTTCCCTCTTTCTACTCCATCTTCCCTCCACTCTGCCAGTGTCACCACTCTCACCACTGGTCCTGAAGAGATCATCTGTCCTGAATTCCCCATGTTTCCACCTTCTATCCATACCAGTGTACAACCCCTGGTCTGGCTAGATTTGTAGGGTAGAATTGAGATCACGACAGTGGGGGTGGAGGGGTGGGCAGGGGAGGCATTTAAGAACTAGAGAAAAGTTGGATATTTGATTGCTGCAACACTGGGCCTTGACTGGCTCATCTCCTCCCTGTGACCCTTCTGTAAGGGCATGCCACTTCACCACCCAGGGGCTTTGGGTCCCCAACCTGTACTCCTCCTCATTTATAATGATAGAATTTTTAGTTCTTTGATGCCTGATACCTGATTCCTTCAATACCTCGTGGTCGCACAGGCTGGTGTGCTTCTTCCATGTGGGCTTTGTTGCTTCTGAGCTAGATGGTTGCTTGTTTACTTTCAAGCCCAAACAAGAACTTTCATTGTTTTTCTATTTCCGTTTACAGACACACCTACATTCATGAGGCCATAGCAACAGCACTTTGGCACCCACATCCAAGCAACATCAGAATCCTTTGTCGCTCTTCTCCCTCTATGCCCTGCACATCTTTTCCTGCACTCTTTTCTCTCATAAAATATATTTCCATGAAACTTATTAATTCTGATCACTCCCATTCTTTAAAATTATTATAAATTTGTTGGCCTAACCAGACAACTGCTTATCTTTACTATCATTACATTTTATTTATTTATTTATTTATTTATTTATTTATTTATTTATTTATTTATTTATTTTGTAGGCATCACTGCCCTCTGGTGGTCGCAGGCACTACCCAGCACTGCTCCTGAGAGCCGCCACTGGATTTGAACCACCAAGCCCGCAGTCCCGCACTCAACCACTTATGCCACCGGGGCTCAGCCCTTATCATTACATTTTAAATCATCCATCTTCTTTCCTTTACTTTCCCATCTCTCTCTGCTTTTCTCCACTTCAACCCCATCTGTTTTCCAGGTGTTAGACCTCTCCAACATTACTAAACAGACCCAACTACCTCTCCAGAACCCAGCTGCTCATAAGCCACGAACAGCTGTATGACAATGCCAAGGAAACAGCAGTCAACCACAGTAAATATACAAACAAAATCAAGAAAAACATACACAGACAACCCATGATAATGCACACCCAAAAGAGTCCTCTAAAGAAAAGGCCCCGAAACTACCGGAAATATGACTCAGAAGAATCATACTGGTCCGTTTAAGAAATGTGGGAAATTCATGAAAACAATGGAAGAAAGTGAAAAACTAAAATCCTTAGGCCAAAATGAATTCCAGAAGATAAACAATGAGATAACAAAATAAGGCAATATAGTAAAAGACCTGAGAACTTTAAAAAGAAAATGAAAATCAAATCAGTAAACACAAAAACTATCACTATGACTAAAATTAAGTCAAAACAGAAAAAAATAAGAAATCAGAAGAAAGTTTGAGAGTGTTGTGGGACATTATCAAGAGTAAGACCTTCATCGCATCAAGATTCCAAGAAGCAACAAGAAAATATCCTGAGAAATCATGGAAGAAAGGGCTGAGCCCCGGTGGCATTGTGGTTGTGTACGGGACTACGGTTCATTGGGTTGCTAGTTCAAATGCAGCAGCAACTCTCCAGGAGCAAGCCTGGGCCTCCTACTCCCATCAGAGGGCAGTGATGCAAAAAAAAAAAATCATGGAAGAAAATGTCTCCCACATCACAAAGGAGGATGCTTAGAGAACCCCAAATAGAATATATCCCAAAAGAAAAAAAACAATGAAACACTATAGTCAAACTCTCCAGTTTTAAGGAAAGGAGAGAATCCTGAGGACAGCAAGGGGAAAAAAAGATAGCCTCCTACAAAGGAAACTTGATAAGGATAAACTTCAATATTTCAGCCAAGATTATGCTGGTAAGAAGACAATGCAGTGGCTTATATAAAATTATTAAAGAAAATACTTCCAACCAGGACTCCTATATCCAGCAAAATTACCCCTCAGAGAAAAGAAGAAATAAAACTAATTTCAGAGTAGGAAAAATGAATGAAATCCCTAAAAATAAGACCAATGTCATAAAATATATTAATCAGATCACCATAGACAGAATCAACCTCAACAGCAGATAGAACTGACAGCATCCCACAGCACAATGCCACCCAGAACCCAATACAGTGAAAGCAGCACTCAAAACAACACAGAAATGGAGGAGGAACAAGGACACTATTAAAACCACATGGGAAAAACAGGAAAGAGAAACCAAACACAAGTGCAGCAAAATGACAGCAACAATCTCACACATATAAATCATGACATTGAAAGACAATGGGCTAAACACACTAATAAAAAGAAAAATAATAGCACACTGCACTAAAAAACAAGACATATATATATATATATATATATGCTGACTATAAGAAATTCACCTTAAACTCAAAGACAAAAATAGACCCAAAAAAATCAAAGGAAAATCTACCAAGAGAATGACAACCATAATAAGAGAGAAGTGGCAATATTAATCTCCGATAAAATAGATTTCAAGACAAATAGTAATGAGAAACAATAGTGGGCACTTTATAGTGGTTAAAGAAACGAACCAGGAAGATACATTAATTAGCATAATAGCTAATAACATGTTAATTAATGTATTGCTAGTTAACAAATTAATAAACCAATGAAATATCCTCTAAATACATCAATCAAATTCTCACATAGTTAAAAACAGAAATAAACAACTCAAAAATAACAGTAGAAACTTCAGCACACCATTCTCAAGGAAAGACAAATCATCAGGAAAGAAAATCAATAAACAAAGAGAAGAGCTAAACAGCATAATCAACCAACTCAACGTCCTAGACATACACAGAGCACTCCACCCTTCAAAAACACGATGTGAATTCTTCTTAGTGTGCATAGTACACATTCTAGAATAAGTCGCATGTTAAGCTACCAAGCAAGCCTCAACAAATGAAAAACATTGATATCCTATAATCCATTTTTCTCAAATCACAGTGCTAAAAAATTAGAAATCAATAGAAAGAAAAGAAACATGAAAACAAACACATCAAGACTGAACAGCATGCTACTTCAAAATAACTGGGTAATAGATAAGATATGGGATGAATAAAACAAATGAGAATGATAACACATCATACCAAAATCTTTTGGACGCAGCAAAAGCTGTTATAAAAGGACAGATTGTAGCAGTCAACACACACACAAAGAGGAGAAATCAAAAATCAACATTCTAATACAAATCCCCCACAACTAGAACAAGGGCAACAACATATGCCCTCCAACCACTGAAGATATCATAAAGATTAGACCAGACATAAATGAAAAACAATGGAGGAAAAATCAACAAGACAAGAAGTTAGTTTATTGAAAGGATTAACAAAATTGACAACCTCCTGACAAGCTTAACAAAGGGAGGGGGGGAGAAGATGTAAATATCTACAATTAGAAGAGGGAAAGGTGGCATCACAAGAAATCCAAATGGAAAAAAAAAATACAGCACTACTAAAGAAAGACAATATGCTAACAAATTTGAAAGTCTAGAAGAAATGCACAAATACCTAGAAACAGAGAAGGTCATCCAGAAACTTCCAATCAAGAAAAGCCCAGGACCAGAGAGCTTCACACAGAAATTCCACCAAGTATTCAGGGAAGAGCTGTCACCAGGTCTACAGACTATTCCAAAATATAAAAATGAACAGTGAGCACAACCCTCAACTTTAGAAAGGCCATATAAGAAAAGCCATTATCAGACACAAAGGGAAAAACTGGAAAATTTCCCCCTGAAAACAGGAATGAGACAAGGCTGCCCCTTACCACCACTCAGATTCAACATCATCCCAGAAGTCTTGGCCAGAACCATTAGACAAAGAGAGAAAAAAAAAAGAAATCAAGAAAATACAATCGAAAAAATTGAAGTGAAGAAGTGAAGCTTTTCCTATTTGCAGACAATGTGTTTTTATAGAGAGAGAACCCCAAGTTCTCCACAAAATGTTTGTTGGAGACATTTAAGGATTTTATAAAGCAGAAGGATACAAGTTAACAAGGAATAATTCCGGTTCCGACATACCGTTGAAGAAAGTTCCAAAAAGACAATAAAAGAATGCCAATCGTGATAGCCACGCAAAACTGAAATACCTAGGAATAAACTTAGCCAGAGAAACAAAAGACCCATACAACACAAACTACAGAACATTTTTTTTGGGGGGGGGAATCACTGCCCCTGGTGGTCCTGGGCGCTCCCCAGCACTGCTCCTGAAAGCCGCCACTGGATTTGAACCGCTAAGCCCGCAGCCACAGTCCTGTACTCAACCACTTACATCACCAGGGTTCAGTCCTACAGAACATTATTACAAATAACCAAAAAAGATCCACAAATGGAAGAATAGCTTGTATTCATGAATAGTAAGACAATATTATGAAAATGTCAATACTACCTAAAGCAATTTACAAATACAGCCCAGTTCCGATGCAAATCCCAACATCATTCTTTAAAGAAATGAAAACTAATTACCAAGTTCATACAGAGAGGGAAGAGGCTCAGAATGTCTCAAAAGGAGAATAGAGGCCTTGTACTCCCTAACCTCAAAAGCTACTACACAGCCACAGCAGTCAAAACAGTCTGGCACAAACAGACAGACAGAAATAAAAATATACACCGACGGGCACGGGCAATGGTTTGGGCAAAGAACCAAAAAACATTAAATGGGAAAAAGACAGACTCTTCAACAAATGAGCATAAGAAGAAAATATCCTGAAATTGATAGTGGTGATAATTGCACAAATCTTCTTAAAATGAATGAATAGTTAAATTGTTTGATATATGAAGTATCCCTGTATGATATATACGTATTCCACCTCCCAACTGTTTCTCCAGCCTGTGTCCTTGCTCTCTTTATTGGCACTGCTCAAGGTCACCATCAATCCTCACTTAAATAATGAAACCTTTTTCTCACAAATCTCATTGATTCCAGCTCCCTATAAACTCCTTTCTACCTCCTAAGATACGAGTCTAGTCACACTGATTGAGTGCTTACTAGGTGCCAGAAACTGTGGAAACCATATTACTCATGTAATTCCCACAAGGATCCAGTACCGTTCATTCCTTTTTACAGGAAAGAAAATAACTGAGAATTTAAAATTGTTTCTAAAGACGCACAGCCAATAGGTAACAAAACCGGGATTCACATCCGTACATTCAACCCATTTAAGCACATACAACACTGAATACATAGGTCCACAGATAGCAAAGGATCCCTGGTGCTGTGGTATTTGTGTGTTGGACTGCTAACCCTCAGGTCAGTGATTTTAAACCAGTGCTCCTCAACCTTGCTAATGCCACAGCCCTTTATTTAATTCAGTGCCTCCTGAAGTGGTGACCCCTCCCCCAACCATAAAATTATTTTCGTTGCTACTTCTTCACTGTCATTTTGCTACTGTTAGGAATTGGGCGACCCCTGTCAAAGAGTCGTTCGACCCCCAAAGGAGTAACCACCCACAGGTTGAGAACCACTGTTTTAAACCAGCGGTTGATCTTTCTATTCCTGTGAACACTTCCAATCTCAGAAACTCACAGAGGCATTCTACCCTGTCGAATAGGGTCACTATGAATTGGAATTCACTTGATGGCAATGAGTTTGACTTGCAGGTCCTGGTTTTTTGTTTTGTTTTGTTTTGTTTTGTTTTTTTAGATATAGCTATCAAGCAACCAAAATCACAGTCATTGTCAAGCTGACTTCAACTTATGGCAAGCCCTCCAGGAGGAGGATGACCTTGACTTTCCTCTGCCTGATCTCTGAGCAGAAGAGGGGCCCACGGAAGATGAGGAACTGACTAAGCTGACCTGGCTACACGAAGACAGGGTAGAAAACAGATGCCAGAAAAGACTCAGAAACTTGCTTTTGAATGTAGAATACTGTTAGCTAAACAGAGCCTGGCAAGGGGAGAAATGGTGATGATGGCAGGAATCTGGCAGAATTTGTAACACAAAAGAGCGGTGGATTATGTTTCCACAAATACCTATCCAACCCAAAGGAGAGTGAAGGGCTAAAATATGTCTTCATAAGGGTCATTTGGACTTATCCCTTTTAATAAACTCACTCTTTCTGATCACACCTTTTCTCTGACTCTGGTCTTCATTTTGTCCCTCACCTGAAATCTTTCTTGCGAGTGGGACAAGAACTGAAGAGTCGAGAGATGTGAAATTGTGAGCCTCCTCCCTGTAACAGCAATTTAAGCAAAAGGAAGAAATGATGAAGTAAAAATACTAAACAGAACATTTCAAAGAGTTTGTAGAAAACAAAGTATGGCGACATGTACGAAGAGTTGGAATTAAAAAATCAAAGGGGAAGAGCATGGCTAGCATTTCTCAAATGGAAAGAATTGCAGAAAAAAGACAAGCTTTACATGGAATGGAAGAAACTTATGGGCAAAATATTGAAAAACACATGACACATCAAAAGAAGATGGCAAGAATACATAAAGTCAGTGTCCCAAAAAAGAAGTGTCAATATTCAGCTATCTCAGGTGATTGCATATTATAGAAAACAAGTGGTACTGAAGGGGAAAGTTCAAGTTGCAGTGAAAGCTCCAGGAACTCTGATGAAACACGAGTTGGAGTGTTTCAATAAATGTTGGGCAATATTGGAGATGCTCACTTGCCTATGCTAAGAAATATGAAAGACAGTAACTGACTTACTGGAAAAGGCCCATTTCTGTGTCCATTGCAAGAAAGATGATCCAACAGAATGTGGAAATTATTAAATCATATCCCTAGTATCATATGCAAGTCACATTTTGTTGAAGATAATTCAAAAAGATGCAGATGTATATAGGTTAACATTTATATATGGTGATGGGGAAATATATCTCTGTGCATATAATTATATACTCAGTATTAAGGCACATATGGACATTGGGCCTCCACTCAAGTACTTTCTCAATGTAAGAACATTTTGTTCTATTAAATTGGCATTCCATGATGCTCACCTTCCCGACACAATCACTGAAGACAAATGTGTGCATAAACAAATGTGGTGAAGAAAGCTGATGGTGCCTGCCTATCAAAAGATATAGTGTCTGGGGTCTTAAAGGCTTGAAGACAAATAAACAGTCATCTAGCTCAGAGGCAACAAATCCCACGAGGAAGAAGCACACCAGCCTGTGTGATCACGAAGTGTCGAAGGGATCGGGTATCAGACATCAAAGAACTAAAAAATATATCATTATAAATGAGGGGGAGTACAAGTTTAAGACCCAAAGCCCATCTGTAGGTAACAGAATTCCCTTTACAGAGGGGTTGCAGGGAAGAGACGAACTGGTTAGGGTGTCATGCAGCAATAATGAAGCATGCAAGTTTTCTCTAGTTCTTCAATGCTCCCCCCCACCCCCCGCCCCACTATCATGATCCCAATTCTACCTTACAAATTGGCTAGAGGAAGTACACTGGTACAGAGAGGAGCCAGAAACATAGGGAAGCCAGGACAGATGATCCCTTCAGGATCAGTGATGAGAGTGGTGATACCAGGAGGGTGGAGGGAAAGGTGGGGCAGAAAAGGAGGACCAATTATAAGGATCTAAATATAACCTCTTTCCTGGGGTATGGGCAGCAGGGAAGTGGGTAGAGGGAGACATCGGACCGTTAGATATGACAAAGTAATAATAATTTATAAATTATCAAGAGTTCATGAGGGACAGGGAAGCAGGGAGGGAGGCGAAAAATGAGGAACTGATGCCAAGGGCTTAAATAGAAAGCAAATGTTTTCAGAATGATGAGGGTAGCGCAGGTACAAATGTGCTTGACACACAATGAACTTTTGTATGGATTGTGATGAGAGTTGTATGAGCCCCCTGTAAAATGAGTTTTGTTTTGTTTTGTTTTAAAAAAACCAACAAACAGATGCAGGAGCACATCAACAGGGAACTGCCAAAAATTCAAGACAATTTAGAAGACATGCAACCAAATATCTTATCACTGGCATCAAATGTATCTTGGCTGAAAGCAAAGAACACTGGAAAGATATTGACCTTTGTTTCAGTGACTATACAAAGATGTTTAATTATGTGGATGAAAACAAACTACAGATAACATTGCAAAGAATGGCAATTCCAGACCACTTCGCAGTGCTCATCTAGAATCTGTAGAGATCTCAAGGCAGTTGTTTTCACACAACAAGGGAATAGGTACTACAAGGTTTAGAATCAGAAAGATGTGCATCAGGTTGTGTCTGCTCACCATACCTATCTGCTCACCATACCTATTCAATCTTTATGCCAAGCAAATCATCTAAGGACAGGACTAGATGAAGGATGTGGCCTTAGGATTGGAGGAAGACTCACTAACAACATGTGTTACACAGATGAAGCAACCTTGGTTAATGAAAACAAAGAGGACTTGGAGAACTTACTGATGAAGATCAAGCATTTCAATATTGATTTCACCCAATATAAAGAAAACAAAACTCCTGACACTATCACCCATAAACAACATCATAGCAAACAGAAAATCATGAAATTGTCAAGAAATTAATTTTACTTGGATCTAAAATCTACACCCATGGAAGTAGCAGTCAAGAACTTTAATTACTTAAGTAAGCAATTAATTTAAGGAGGGGGGGAAACCCATATTGTATTAAACAAATCTGCTGCAATAATAGATCTCTCTAAAGTGTCCAAAAGCAAAGATGTCCCTCTGAAGACTGAGGTTCACCAACTCCAAACGAAGGCATTTTCAATCACCTCATGAGCAGGTGAAAGCTGTACAAGGAATAAGGAAGACCATAGAATAGTTGATGCTTTTGAATGATAGTGTTATCAAGAAATATTGAACTGCCAAAAGAACAAACAAATCTGTCATCCAGGAAGCACAGGCAAAATATTCCTTAGAATCGGGATGGTGAGTCTTTCTCGTGTATTTTGGACATCGTGCTTGGTAAAGTAAAAGGTCAACAAAAGAAGAGGAAGACCCTCCATGAGATGAGTTGACAGGGTGAAGATGGCAATGAGGTTGTTTTTTGTTTGTTATGGTGGATATTTCTACAAGTATATTTTCTCTGCTACAAATGTGTCCGTGAATATGAGAGGAGACTCAACACAGAAAACCCCCTCTGCCACCTCATCAGTTCTGACTCATGGAAGCCCAATAGGGCAGAATAGAAGTGCCCCTTTGGGTTTCTGCGGATCTTCATGGGTGCAAAAAGCCTCATCTTTCTCTGACACAGCAGTTGGTGCAGTCGGCAGCCCAACTTGAAACCCACAGGGAGCACAATTATGACAACTTCCTAGCCAGAAACAAATTCTTTGACCAAGAAGTCCTTGGTCTGAAGGCACAAAACTATAGTCCCCAGGAGGCCCAGGTCCATTGGCAGAGCATAGTTCACATAAAAATGTTCTACGTTGGGGAGTAGGCTGGTGCCTTAAACACTAAGCAGCCACCTAAAGTGTAACTAATATTCTTTCCCCATCTGGAGACAAGGCATGTAAAGAAAATCAAAGACACATGGGAACAATTAGTTCAAGAGACTAATGGACCACTGGAACCCCAACCTCCACAGCCCGGAGAACTCGATGGTGCCCAGCTACCACTACCAACTCTTCTGAAAGTGTTCTGGATAGACTGGGAAGAAAGTGTGAAACAAAACTCAAATGATAAAAAAGACTAAGCTTACTGGTGATAGTGGAGATAGTGGAGCCCTGACACGAGGGCCCTTCAACACGTTATGTCTACAACTAAACTAGCATTTGCGGCTCAGTTTTCAGCCAAACGACGAGTCTGTAAGGTGACCAGCAGTGTGCACTCCTTAAAACTCCATTTGCCATTCAAAGGGCAGCCATTGACCAAGGACAGAGCTCAGAAGGCAGAGAGCATAAGGAAAGAAGGAGGAAGAGATAAAAAAAAAAAAAAACACTGGGGGGCTGAGCCCCGGTGGCGTAGTGGTTGTGCACGGGACTGTGGCCCACTGGGATGGAGGTTCAGTTCCAGCTCAGAGGAGCAAAGGCTGGGCCTCCTACTCCCACCACCAGAGGGCAGTGATGCCTAAAAAAAAAAAAAAACACTGGGAGCTGAGCCCCAGTGGCGTAGTGGTTGAATGTGGGACTGTGACCCACTGGCTTGGTGGTTCAAATCCAGCAGCAGCTCTCCAGGAGCAAGGCTGGGTAGCTCCCACTCCCACCAGAAGGCAGTGATGCCCCCCCCAAAAAAACACTGGGAGGACGTGCCATAGAGTGATGTTACAATTTGAAGATTGTAATCAAAAGAAGAAAACAAAGTGGGTAGGATTTGTTGAATGAAAAACTTACTTTCTCTGTAAACCTTCACCTAATCCACAATAAAAAGTTAAAAATAAATGGAAATCAAAGTTCAATCCCATTTAAAAAGTGATTGCCCAATAAAGGAATATAATGATTGCCAAATAAAAGCACTAAAGTGCGTCTCTCAAAAAGTTATGTAAATCTGAACTTCTCTACCTGTGGTTATATACCTTCCTCTTGGAGGATGGCTTTGCTTGGTTGTGTCAATAAGGCAGTACCAGGGTAGGGTGTGTTTTCAGTCACCCTCTTTTGAGATATAGAAGAGATGAAAGAAAAAAGCAAGAAAGCAGAGATGGGTGAAGATATGTGTCATGCCACAGAGCGATTACTGAAGAACTGAAGAAAGAAGACTCTCCCCCCCAAGAGCCAGCAGAGAGAAAGCCAGCCCCTCGAGCTGGATTTGCCCTGAATTCACATCTAGCATCCTGAATTGTGAGAGAGTAAATTTGTTTGTTAAGACCACACCCCTCCCATAGTGCTTCTGTCTACCTGCAGGCTGCCATAGTAGAGGCTCCAAGGTCCCGAGACATGTCAGGAGAGAACTGGGCAGCACAAGCCTTTCAGCTGGCTGGGTTTTCGGAGGTACCAGACTGCCAGGTCTTTCTTCTCAAGCACCTCAGAATGAACTCAAACTGCCAACTGTTTGGTGAGCAGTCCCCTACATTGCATAACCTAGGAACTACAATGGTCATAATAGAGGCTAGATTTCTTTTACTTTTTTCTGTCCTACTTGACAACACCCTTCTCACCAGTCTCCAAGACCCCTACTTCTAAGGCCTGGCCAGCCCCTTCTGAGGAAGCAGAGGTGTATGCCAGCATTTGCAGAAATGCCTCAATGAGTCAGCCACTAACCTTCTTGGGAGCATCGACATGCGCTTCCCTTTGACGTACTTGGACCAGTCGTGAGTCTCTTCAGCCCCATTATACTGTGCCCTTGACTCAAATAATGCCTGCCTTTTTCCATGTTTGTCAACCATTCCCCTACCTCCACTTCATCCCCACCTCGGAGATATTTTCATAGGTGCCACTATACAGATTTTTAAAAAATGAATGTAGAAAATTGAGATTATTGAAGCTCAGAGACACTGAGACAGTGGATTTCAACATTCCTAATGCTATGACTCTTAAATACAGTTACTCATGTTGTGGAAAGCCCCCCCCCCCCCAGCCATAAAATTATTTCCATTGCCACTTTTTTTTTGTAATTTTTCTACTGTTATGAATTGGGCAACCTCTGTGAAAGGGACCTCCTTTCATATACAGAAGAATCACACAAAACAAAAGGAAACACCCAAAACCCCACCACAGCAATGATGAAATAGAGAAGACCCTCAATTAGATGAGGAAGAAGAAAACATGAAAAGTTGAAACAATTTAAAAATGGATCAAAAGGGAGATCAAATGATAAGGTGCTCAAAACTTTGACCTACCTACATCTGCCATAATTGATCCCCTTTGGGGGTCACAACCCACAGCTCGAGAACTGCTAGGTTAAGCCATTTCCCAAGGTCTGCTGGCCAGGAGGCGATAACGCAAGAGTTTGAAGCCTGGTAAGCCTGATGCTATTAGCAGAACACCGGGAGCCTCACAGGACTTAGATACAGGTCTCAGTTTCAGCTGAGTCTGGGTCGATCTGTTTGCTGGCCAACTCCCCTTATGACTTGTGACTTCTGAGTGTCATTTCACTCTGGATTGGCTATGGCTTTGCCCTCTCCTGTTTAGGGTCTCTGACTGCAGTTCTTCCTTGGTTCCCATGTTGCCAATTAACTTTCTGGACCTGAGAAGACTCTGAAGTCACACTTGGGTTTGAAATCAAAATGGCCACTATCCAGCTTAGATCTACGATCCTGAGCAAGTTCCCTCGCTTCCATGAACCATCACTTCCTCATCTTTAAAATGCAATCATAGTCCCTACCCCCATAGTCTGTCGACTGTGTCCACATAGAAATATACACCAGTCCATGTGATCCAAAGATTGCAAATAATAAAATCCAAGCCCAAAGGAGGAAAGGATATCAGAACTTAAACTCAGAGCATCCAGTTTTCAGAAGGCTATGGATGACAGTGGAAACCAAAATCCATTTTCAAGGTCCCCTTATGGATTAATCCTCTGTTGAACCCCCTCTGACTATAGTCTAGGGAAGTGAATAGCCTTGCTATCAGACAGAGAGCATAGTAGAAACAATTATGGCAGATGTAGTTAGGTCAAAGTTCTGAACACCTTATCATTTGATCTCCCTTTTGATCTATCTTAAAGTTGTTTCCATTTTTTAAAAATAATTTTATTGGGGGCTTTTACAGCTGCTACAACATTCAGTACATCATTTGTATCAAGCACATTTGCACACATGCTGCCACATACATTTCCAAACATTTTCCACTTGAGCCCTCGGTACAAGCTCCCCCTTTCCCCTCCCCCACCTTTTTTATGAATCATTTTATTGGGGGCTCATACAACTCCCATCACAATCCATACCAACATCAATTGTATGCAGGCCACATTTACACACCCATTGCTATCATCACTCTCAAAACATCCTCCCTCCCTCCAAGCCCCCAGTATCAGCTCCCTATATTACCCCTCCTCCCCCACTTCCCTTTGAATTCTTAGTAATTTACAAATTGTTATTTTTTTCATACTGTACACTGTACAATGTGTCCCAACACTCGCTTCCCTGTTGTCCGTGTCCCAGAGAGGAGGCTATGTGTAGATTCCTGAAGGTGGTTTTCCCTTTCTATTCCTCCATCCCTCCACCCTCCTGATATTACCACTCCTACTACGTCTTGATGGATCATCTATCCTAAGTTTCCCATGTTTCCAACTTCACTGTACATTTCCTGGTCTAGCTGGATTTATGTGGTAGAATTGGGGTCATGATGTGGCTGGGAGGCAGCATGGGAACTAGAGGAAGGTTGCATATTTCATAGCTCCTACCCTGTATCTTAACTGGCTTATCTCTTCCTTGTAACCCCTCTGCAAGAGGATGTCACCTCACCTATTGATGGGCTTTGGGTCCCCAATCTGTACTCCCCTTCATTAATAATAATATAATTTTAGCTTATTGATGCCTGACATTGGATCCCTTCACCACCTCATGATCACACAGGCTGGTGTGCTTCTTCCATGTGGGCTTTATTGCTTCTGAGCTGAATGGTCGCTTATTTACTCAAGCCTTTAAGACCCCAGATGCTATACCTTTTGGTAGCCGGGCACCATCAGCTTTCTTCACCACATTAGCTTATGCACACATTTGTCTTCAGGGATCATATCAGGAAAGTGAGCATGCAATGTTATGCTTTTTAGTTTTTGAAGCCTGATATCTAATCCCTTTGACACCTCATGATTCCACAAGCTAGTGGGCTTCTTCCATGTGGGCTTCGTTGCTTCTGAGTTAGATGGCTGCTTGTTTACTTTCAAACCTTTAAGACCCCAGACGCCCCATCTTTGATAATTGGGCACCATCAGCTTTCTTCACCACCTTAGCTTATGCACACATTTGTCTTCAGTGATCATGTCGGAAAGGTGAGCATCTTGGAATGTCAATTTAATAGAACAAAGTGTTCTTGAACTGATGAGGTACTTGAGTGGAGGTCCAATGCCCATCTGTTGTCCTACTATTAACCCTATAAGTATGCATGTTAGTCTCTTTCTCCATCATCACTTATAAATATATGCCCCTATGTACATACCTGTATTTGAACCTCTATAAATGCCCATTATCCCCCAGTTCCTTCCTCTATTTCCATTTGCTTCCCTCTTGTCCCACTATCATGCTCAGTCTCCATTTGGGTTTCAGTATTTTCTCTCTTTTACATTACTCTTAATCAATCCCTATTGGCCTTCTCTCACCCACCTTGTCCCTGCATTTGTATCAATTATTTTTCCCTTTGTCCTGGGCTGATTGACATCACCACCTTTCCCCCTCCTCCCCCTCTTCAATGTCCCCTACCCTGGAACCATCAGTCCTGTCATTTTCGCCTCCAACCTCTTTGTCCAGTCTATCTTGTCTAGATAGACCTGCAGAGGTAAGTTGTTTCCATTTTTAATGCTTTCTGCTTCCTCATCTATTGAAGTTCTTCTCTACTCCATCGTTGTTGTGGGGTTTTGGTTGTTTGCTTTTGCTTTGTATGATTTTCTGTATATGATATCCAGGAAAGGTAATTCTAGAGAGTAACTAGATTAATAATTGCCTAGGGACTTGACAGGGAGGTTGGGGAGTGGGGAAATGGGGAGCAAACAACACTAAGTACAAGAGAAAGGAAAATGTTCTAAAACTGACTATGGTGATTATTGCACAATTCTTCATAATATGGTTGAACTACTAAATAGTATTATGTGCTAGTCCGGGTAGACTAGAGAAATAAACTCATAGACACACATATGGATATAGGGGAATGATTTATATACAAAAGGAATGAAACATTAAGAAAGTATCCCAGCTGAGCCCCGGTGGCGTAGTGGTTGTGCGCAGGACTGCGGCCCACTGGGTTGGAGGTTCAATTCCAGCTCCCAGGAGCAAAGGCTGGGCCTCCTACTCCCACCACCTGAGGGCAATGATGCCTATAAAAAAATTTTTTTTAAATAAATAAAAAAAATAAAATAAAAAAGAAAGTATCCCAACCCAGTCCAGTACAAATTCTTAAGTGCTATATTAGCTCATATGTCCAATACCAGTCTATAATGTTTCCTTTCGACTCACAAAATCACAGGCCAGTAGGTGCAGAATCCTGGCGTTGGCAGGGGCCCCTTCATGGCTCCTCATTTCCTGGGCTCAGGGTCCATCAACAGCATCCAGTGATGGTAGAAGCAACTCAGCACTGGCAGGGGTATCTAGGTGGCTTCTCCAACTTCAGAGGTCTGGTTCCATCAGAGCAAGGCCCTGTGGCTTCTCCTCCAGCTCCTTCAGCTCCTCTGATGCTGCCATCTTGTCTTGTCTGTAATTCATCGTCTCTGAGACTAACTCCCAACAACTGGGGAGATAGCTTTCATCTCCACGAGGCAAATATCGTGAGATTTCCTAGAAGTCTCAGGAGAAAGCCATGCCCACACAGAGGCCTCATTGGCTACTCAATGACTATCTCCAGTTTAACAGGCTAGACTCCACCCCCACATCTCTATCATGAAATAACATGACAGCCACATATGCTATGTGAATTATTTTTCAATAAAACCTATTTCAAAGAGCTGTCTCATTAAGTGGTTACACAGATACAAATACTCTTGAATTTTAAGAACTGGTTTCTTCCTCCCCATGAGTCTGGACTCATTGTTTACAGCTCTTTGCTTTAAAGCTGAATCTTCTTTTCCTTTTCTTAAACAGAACGACAGTT
This sequence comes from Nesogale talazaci, assembly GCA_004026705.1. Lineage (NCBI taxonomy): Eukaryota > Metazoa > Chordata > Mammalia > Afrosoricida > Tenrecidae > Nesogale > Nesogale talazaci. The sequence continues at coordinate 46,602 of PVJH01010220.1, read as the reverse complement.
GCAGAGGGTCTCACAGATGATCTTGCTATTGAAATCAGTAAGTTGTATTGTATGCAAAAGGATATACTGATGCCATGCTAGCATTTATTACGAGTGCAGCCATTAGGCAAAGACGGGAGGAAACCATAGAGTCCTGCATGCACCTCTTCTCACAAGACCTCTCTTCAGGAAGTGCCGCAGCGACCACTGCAGACAATTTTCCCTCCAGGCTCCATCAATGTTTTTCGTTGTTTAAAGACACACATTAATTTAAAGTTTCCTCCCATTCTCTCTGTAAATTACAGCATTCAGCTGAAGTGGCAGCTGCTGTAATTAAGACACAGTTAATTGCCTATCTCCTTAATTGCAATGATAGGATTTTGACAATTTAGTAAATAAGAATGGTTTGGTTTCCTCTGGCAATCTCAGCCTCAGTCTGCTTTCTCTTTGCTGAGTCACCCAATTCTGGGACAAAGTGCTTCTTCAGTGCAGTCGAGGTGGCAGCTTCTGGGGATCTGTGATTTCCCTTCAGGCCCCTCCCTCACTGCAGGCAGTGCCCCACCAGGGCTTATTTCATGGCCCACTCAGATCTTCCCAGGCCCAAAGGCGAGCCTACCTGGCTACAGAAGACAGCACCAGAGAATCATAACATGAGTGAAACATGGATTGGACAGAAGCCACAGAAGTGAGCAGGGCAGAGGTTTCTTGTTGCTTGGGGACTGAGCCTGGATATATTGAAAACGCAGAAGTCCGGAGAGATGGGAGCGACTGAGGGTTCAACAGACTCCAGTTCAGATCTGAATCTCTGTTTAGGGCTACAGCTATCTCAAAGCATGACCTAGGAAGGGGGCGGACAATAGTGATTGGAAGAAAGAACTTTCAGTGACACAGCTCTCGGTTCAAACTTAGACTCTCCTGTGAAAGGCCTATGAAAATGTGGCAAACCCAGACATTTTACTTCATTTCCCCAGGGCTCATGGGCCTCAGTTGGAAAAGGAACTTTGTAGTACTCACCCCAAAATATCGTTGTGAGAATTAAGAAAAAGTATTCCTGAAATACCTTCACAACATGCCAAATTTATGAAAAATACTCAAAAAAAAAAGAAAGAAAGATATGTTAAAAGTATAAATCTTGGTTCAAAAACTTACATTAGAAATTTTTCTTTGCAATTATTTTCCATAAATGTAATTTGGACTATGGTTCACCCAGATTCCTATCTCAATCATTTCTTCACAGGCTCCTTCTTCTTCTTCCCAAGACAACAGATCAAGAAGTTATCATCGAAGTTACCACACCAGCAAAATGTCTTAGCATATTCAGTGCTGGTATAGTGGTTACAAGCTGTGCTGCTATTCGGACTGCATGGTGGGCAGTTTGAAACCACCAGCAGGAGAAAGACTGGGCTTTCTACTCCCTTAAACAATTACAGTCTCAGAAATCCACAGGGGGTCTCTATAAGTCACATGGTCTCACAGGCGGTGAGTTTGGGTTCCAGGACAGGGGAGCATGTTTTTTGCACTTATCTACTCTGATGAAAGAACTGAGACAATCTGTGCTCATAAAACCACGCTTCCGTGCCCTCCCCACCCCCCCATCCCACCCTCCTGACCCAGCATGTTTGTAGATAAACTCAAAGCTCCCCTCTGACAGCTAGCAATTGAGTATCTGACCCAGTACAGGGTTGCTGAGTCAGCATTGACCCAATGGCAGTGGGGTTTGTTTGGGTCATCATATCAGGAAAGGAAGAGGAATAATGCAAGTTTCACAGTAAAACGGTTCAACTGCTCATAAACTGCCGTAGCTATTACTAGCTCTGAAAATATGACTAACTCTCATCGTGCTGTGATAGCCATGTTATTCGGCAGCCCTTGTTTCCCTGAGGCTACAGTAGGCTTGGGAAGCAAAAAGAAAAACCAATGTTGGTGACCATGGCAGTTGGCTTTTTCTCAGTGCTGCCATTTACATACTACAGTTCCTCTCCTTTTCTAAGCATGGAGCGAAGGAAGTACCGGTACACAATACCAAACATTTTTTTCTTTCATGAAGGAAGGGACGGTGAGTAGGTGGAAATATCTTAGTTATAAAGCATGTCTCCTTTAAGGAAGTGGGTTTTGCCCTGTGGCTGACTTGACTATGCCTCATGCCCACGCCATGTGTCAGAACAGAGCTATGCTCCATCAGATGGACTTTGGGGAAACAAATTATCCAACTCTTTCCCCCAGTGTGTTTGTAGGTAAACTCAAGGCTCCACCTTGACAGCTAGCAATTGAGTATCTTAATCAAGGAGCCCTGGAGGCCATCAAAGTAGATGATACATTCATCTGCTAACAACAAGGTCTTGCAGTTCACACTCACCAGTCATGCTGAGAGAGAAAGATGAACATTTCTCCTTCTGTAAAGATTTACAACCTCAGAAATTCTGTCCTATAAGGTTACTATGAGTATAAATCCAATCCATGGCCATGAGTTTGATTTTTTTCATGTGTGTCTGTCTGTCTGTGTTTTGAGGGACACCTTGGTTCCTCAAAGAGAGGCTTAAACAACATAGAAGTTTGCTTCTCCTGTGTAAGCAAAATTCAGAGGCGAGCAGTTAAGAACTGGCTTGATGATTCTACAATGGTCGGAAACAGTCTTCTTCAGACTTCTATTCTGTCATCCTAACAACATAGCTTAGGTTCAAGATGACTTACCACATTAAGATGATTACTTAAATCCCAGCATCTTATCATTTCCACTCAATGGGAAGGAGAAGGTCATGCTGCTGTCTTTTAAAGATATTTCTCAAAGCACATTTCCAGTTCTGTTCAGTTGACCAGAAATAGATTCCAGAAGGAGCTCCAAATAGTTCATGGAAAAATTCCATATTTTAGTTTCCTTTTTTCCCCATGAATTTTGGAAGCCCCTTCATAGTCATTTGAGACAAAGGACACTCCATTGGCTCAGTTCGGTGCCTATTTCTTGAGAATTGTACTGTGATCAAGCAGAGGCATGTAAAAGCCATGATTCCAAGACAGATGCACAGCCAGCGCAATGCTTACCCAACCAAAAAACCCCAATGCTGCCAGCCAATCAGGTGCCCTTATTTTATAATACAAGATGGAAACAATACTTGGTCTCTTGATTTCTCCCCACTGAAACTAAGCCCTCGGAGCCTAGATTGTGTGCCCGTGCAGTTTCCATGTTTAATGGAGGCATAAGAACATAACCAGACTTATTGCCTCACAGCCTCAGTCTCCATGATATTGTGTGTTTGAGTACATTTTCTCTAAAGGGTCAGACGGTCAAGTGGTATCCGAGTCTAATTCATGAATCATGCACAGCAGCAGGGGCAGCACATTCTCGTCTCTGACAACGAGGAAGCATATTCTTCTCTGTTGCTATCAGGAGTCCCTTCTCAATCAGGCTTAGTCTGGAAGCTTTACTGAAATATGTTTGGCATCACAGAAGCCTTCAATGGTGGGTGTATGGTATAATAATTCACAGCTGTAGTAGACACCTATTCATGATTTTTTTTTTTTGCAATCCGAATGTGAATGAATCATATGTGGAAGGTTTTACTTACCAATTTTATAGCCAAAGTGCAGAAGCATTCGTGGATTTGTAGAGTTGCAATTCTGCCCTGGGTTTAATGAAAGTCCTGTCAGCTTTCCTCACTCCACGGACCAAAGCAGACAACACCTAGCAGGTCCCCCTTAGGCACTGACATATCCCTTGTCTGAGTCGGAGAAACTTTAAAATTGTTCTTGAGAAATACTGTGTTTGATGATTCTGAGGAATGTGGATTTTTAAAAAATTCTAAGAATCTAGAGATTTGAAGATAACTTTTGAATCTCAGGGAATAGATTTTTCCCTCGTTGCCTCATCCTCTCACCCCAAACCATCTTCAGTAACTAAGAAAAACTCTTCAGTGACTATCTCTCAGACTTTCACCTTTACCTATAACACACACCACATCCAAGCTCAAGGCTAAGCATGATGGCCTTTAACTGATGGCAGTAGAAGAGTACAGGGGCTGTGGTTTGTGTTAAGGGAGAAGTCTTCTTACTTTGGATTGGTTTCTTGCATTGGGTTTCTTCAAATAGAGACCCGAAGGTGGGAATTTACATGGAGAATATTTCTTGGAGTGTGCTTCTGGGACAATGCGTAAGGGAGCAAAGGAACCAAAATTTGATAGAGGAATAAACTGACCTATAAGACACTTGCCACAGAGGCCACAGCTAAACCGATGGAGCCCTCTGAAGAGAAGGCACTTCAGGGATGTCTTCTGTTGAGTTTGTCTCTCGACATGCCTCTCTCCAGACCTTCTTGTTCCTGCTTTCAAAACCTTTTCTTTCCTGACCCAACCAGCCCAATAGTCACCAAGATTCAGGAGTCATTTATCACCTTATCTTTGGACTCTTCTCCTTCCACACTAAAGGGATAACATGCATCTACTGGAATACCTGCCCTTTGGAACTATTTCCCCCTCACTGTTGTCTTTCGGAAATATCTAAATTGTGGCTAAAATGTAACACGAATGCATTTCTGGTTTGCAAGTGTGCACTAGGCTGATCAAATTATGAACTGAACTGGACTGGTTCTCTTTCTTTCTCTGGGGAGTATGGTATCTTCTCTACTCGGCTATTTAATGTCTTTCCTATGTCAAAACATTAGCCAAAAATAAGGCTCAAGGAATTGATGGTATATGAGTTGAAAAGTTTCAGCAGTAGATGAAGTAGTGAAATTACTCACCCATTTATGCCAGGAAATTTGCCACATGGCTACTTGACCAAAGGATAGGAAGAAATTCATATTCACATTCCAAAGAAAGATGACCCACAGAATGCTCAGATTTTAGAGCAATATAACTGTCATCACTTACTAGCTTGATTTCACTGAAGACTGTCCAACAATTGTTACAGCAGCACATTGACAGGGAGCAGCCAGAGACACAGGACGGATTCAGAAGAGGAGGTGGAACAAGAAATGAAGATCATTGCCGATGTCAGATGGATCTTGGCTCAAAGCAGAGAATACTTGAAAGATGTTTACTTGTGTTTTATTGACTGGAAGAAAGATCGAAGGCCTGGGGACAGGGAGCAAGATTCTACTTGAGAACCCCCAAACTGTCTCTGGTCTCTTCTCTATTACATGTAGACCTTTTACGGTAATAAAGGTTTCTCTATATCCCAATCATTGTGTTGTGGATACTACTGATATCATATTTTGTTATTTTCTTGATATATAAAGATTGGCTCTGACTGAACTCCCCCCCCCCCCATGCTGTTCTTCTCTTTATGACTTGCTGAGTCTCTATCGGGTTGACAGTGTCACTCTGTAGATGGAAGAAAACTGTGTTTTTTAAATACTTAAAACCTTTCAGTAGCAGCAGAAGAAAGTCCAGTGTAGTCTCGGATGTGACAGAGTTGGCCTCAGTTGCTCCTGGTGCTCTTTCTATGTTGTCCCAGGGAAATCTCTATGCAAAAGAAAGCTCGAGTGATTACATATTGAAGGTCATTTGTCTACATAACTTTATCCCCTTGTTCTACATGCAGGTGGCTCTCCATCAAGACCCAAATGTTTCCTGTATTTTAACCCAAACCTAAAGGACATTGCCCAGCAAGACTCTCTAACTTGCGGTGCATCACAATGCCCTTTGAGTGATGTAAAAGGATCAAGTCCTGCCACTCTGCAGTACATCTTTGCAGGATGTCCAACACCAGGAGACAGCTTAAATCACTGCAGCAGAGCACTGCTCTTAAGAACAGACTACAGTACAAGCAGGTAATTTAGTTACTTCATGACTGCTTGGAGTAATTTAGAAATTACATCATTGGCTAGCTGTTTGCATTGTGGGAGTTACAGAATCAGGAATTCACAATGCAAAGAAGTCTTGTGGCAAAACCTCATGTGAAATTGATCATTGTTTTAGAAAGTGAAAGATTATCCTGCTTAGATTTTAATTACTTGAATGGGGTGTGTGTGTGTGTGTGTGTGTGTGTGTGTGTGTTTGTGTGTGTACACATGAGTGTTAAAAATGAGTTAGAGTGGAAATCCCTGCATTCCGTAAGTCCTTGGCTGTTTATTACATGAGACGACTGCTGTCTGTTAGTTTGCTGCACTGTGCTGACCAATGTGCTGTGATGCTAGAAGGGAGGCCATCGGGTGTTTCAAATACCAGCAGGATTCCCCCTTAGCTGAACTTCGAGAGAAAGACAGATGAAGAAATGATTCCTGGGGAACTATTTTCCTATGTTAGTTCATGAAAACTTTCAAGGTCACCATAGACCCAACTCAGCTGTTTTAGAGATGCCACCAGCAAGTGTGGATCATTAAAGGAGGACATCATGTTTGGGGACACAGATGTCCACTGAAAGAATCTGAGACTCTCAGGAAGAGGGATTGGTATAGTCACTATAACAATGAACTCAAAAATGCTCGTGGTTGTGAGGCTCATGCAGAACAGGGCAATGCCTCCTTGTATTGTACACAAAGTCACCGAGAGCCAAAGTCAGCTCAACAGAAGTAACCATAACATGATAAAAAAAAAAGCACTGAAGTTTAAAAGTGTTTCATTCATTCTGAAATAGGCCTTAAGAACTCGTATGAATGAGTATAACTTTGCAGAACAATGGGGTGACAGAAGTGCAAGGAAAATGAAGATAATGACCACCAAAAAATATTGCCCTTAACATCTTAGGGCTTACATTTTAGCTGAAGAGGCAAGATACCTCATAAAGCATATACCTTGGTCTTTGAAGAACCTCTACAACCCAGCACAAAGTCATTCTTGATGAAATGTTTTCATCTCTGAAAGAATGAATACATCCATTCAGAAACCAGTGAGGAGGAAAGAGCCAAGTGCACGACAGACGTAGTCCAGGACTCTGGGGACTCAGAGGAGAATGTTGAGTCATTTGAACTCAAAGAGAACAACAGCTTTACAGGGTTTGGATAAGGCACAGAAGAACAGGTACAATTTAGACTGCACTGGGAGGGAAGGAAGAACATTCTGGCAGGAGAATTTGCCCACAAATTGGTGAATAGAACTAACATTTCGGGTCTGAAGACTGACTTCCTGAGGAAACAGAATCAAAGGGGCTGTACCACCAAAGTCTTCATGTAGCTGCCTTTTCATAGAACACACCCGTGCTCAGAGGCAGCTGGAAGCAGAACTAGGAGCAGCTGCTCTAGCTACACAGTGGCCGGGTCAGCAAGACCGCTTTATATTCTGAATCTTACCAGGGAAGGTCACCACAGTTCTTTAAAAGTCATCACCTCCCATGCTCGGTATTTTCATATCACTATCCACAACTTTTCTCCAGAGACCAAGTTCTTCTCACCGCTAAATGCACAAATATGATGCCTACAAGGTAAAGCCACCTGTCCACAGAGCCAGACTGTGCAGCCACGCCCAAAGTCAGCAACAAAAGCATGACATTGAGGTGCTTTGACTTAGCTTCAAAGTCATCTGCTATCCAAAGACCATAAGAAAAAAGTTCTAGATATAATGGGAAAAGTTAGCTAACTTTCAGGGTATGAGGTCAACAAACAAAACTTTGAGTTTCTCTACACCATCAAGGAAAAATTAGAGAGAAAAATTACCAAATATCCAATTTACAATAGCATAAAAGAGAATAAAATACTTAGAAATAAATTTAACCAGGAATGTAAAGAACTTACATAATGAAAATTATAAAACATTTCTGAAAGATTTAAGAAGATTTAAATAAATGCAAAGATGTTCCATGTTCATGAATTGGAAGACTTCATATTGTTAAGATGCCAATGAGAGCTAAAGTGATTTAGCTATCAAAACAATTCTCATCCAAATTTCAATAGCTTTCTTCATAGAAATGTAAAAATCAGCTTATATGTCAAAGAATAAATTGGAGCCACTGTTAAAATGAAAACCAAGACTTTTATTGAAGGAATAGAACCATTCAGAGTAGGTCAAATCTAGTGAATGTTCATCAAAGTGCTCAGACATTCTGAGGTAGAGGCAAGCCAGTGTTCAGAAAAATAGGGAGTGAATTACATCCTACAATCATGGAAGTTAAGGATTGTGCGTTGTTGCAGAACAATAGCAAAGTGAAATTTTATAATGTTAACTGTTTTCTTTTCTGAAATAGATTTCATGGAGCTATCACTTAAGCTGTTTGCACATTCTTCCCGAGGCCAGCTATACACACTCTATTATTATCCTCATTGTTATTGGCTAACAATGGATAAAGTTCACGAGATGCTTCAGCTTTAAATTTTAAGTTTTATGTTTAGGAAGGCAGAAAGAAGGTTGTTGTATAAGTTTAATGCAATAATGGAGTTTTGACTTAGACCTAGGTCAGCCATCTTTAAAGAGAAGACAAAAGAGCAGACACCGTAGGACAGAGTAGAATTGCCCTATAGGGTTATCAAGACTAAATCTTTAAGGAAGCCAAATGGCTCATCTTTAGCTCACAGGATGGCTGTTAGGCTTGAACTGCCAAATTTTAGCCAGCAGCTAAATTCTGCCAGGGTTCCTAAAATATACACAAAGCTCAAAATCTGTAAGATATACTGAAAAAATAAGGATCCTAGGGCCTCGAGTGAAGCAAATAGTTTGGACTGATAACCAAATGTTGTCTGGTAACCATAAAGCTGGTGACTTGAACAAACCTAACGGCAACCCAGTGATCGGTTCCCTTAAAAATCACAGCCATGAAAGCCTTAGGAAGCACTCACAAATAAACAACAAAAACAAACACTCCCAGCTCTGTACGCCAGCCATTCGGCTTCCTTCTCAGAGATGACTCTTCATCATGTGGTCAATAGCACTTACATGTTTCTGTAACTTGGTAAAGTTTGGTGAAGTTCTTCCTTTTCCAGATGACAATACAAGATTATGGCAGTCATGTTCTTATGTTAATTTTATAATTGAAATGTAGGGGTGGAGTCTGGCCTGTTAATCTGGAGATAGCCATTGAGTAGCTGATGAAGCCTCTGTGTGGGCATGACTTTCACCTGAGACTCCTGGGAAATCTCGTGGTATTTCCCTCGTGAAGATGAGAAGCTATCTTCCCCAGTTGTTGGGAGTTCGTTTCAGAGATGATTAACCACAGGCAACACAGAATGGTGGCTGCTGGGAGGCTGGAGTAGCCAGTGGAGAGACCACACGGCTTAGCCCTGATGAAGACAGACCTCTGAAGCTGGAGTGGCATGCTGTTGATAGACCCTGAGCCCTGGAAGCAAGGAGCCATGGGGAGACCCCTGCCAGCTCCAGAATTCTGCACCCACTGACCTGTGACTTCCTGAGTCGGAAGCAGACTTTATAGACTGATTTCGGGCATATGGGTTATTATTGGACTTGTGACTTTGCACTGGACCGGATTGGGATGCCTTCTTAGGGTCACATTTCTTTTGTATGTAAACCCTTTCCTTATACCTACATGTGTGTCTCTGAAATTTGTTCCTCTAGTCTACCCAGACTGACACAAAGATGTTGTGCATTTGTAGACTACAAAGTATATATAAATATATATATTTATATTTATAAATATATATAAATAAAATATATTATTTTAAAATATACATAAATAAAATAAATATATTATTATAATATATATTTATAAATATATATATATTTATATTTCACTCTGAGTTCAGTACTAAAGCAAAAGGATATAACAAAGACAAGTTGGGGGGGGGACAAAGATAAGGAAGGAGGTAGTGTCAAAATCTTTAAAAGGATTGAGCCTCACAAGAACATTTCTAAAACACCTCCATAACATTGACCCTTGTGGAAGGCACTAACTACCCTTCCCCTAATCTGGAAGTTGCTTCCAGAAGGATGAAATTTAAGAACCCACTCCTCGCTCGCTCTCACAACGCTGGTATTTGAACACAGCAATTGTTCTGGACACCCTCAGAACTAAAGACAGGACACTGAAGAACAGAAAAACCATCTTATGTCTACAGCTGGGCTTGCCAGGAGAGAAAAGATTCAAAGCAGTGGGAAGTGCCTTCTCCTTTATTTTCATATTCTAAATCTTATCTATGCTTAACTGGTGGTAGGAATTTTATTCGTAGCCCGAACTGTTTCCAAGAGAGTTTGGAAAAGGAAGTGCTTAGCTTGTAAGAAGAGGTGAGAATGGAGGCTAAGTACTGACCCAAAGCAACTTTATTGTTATTCCTGTCATCCAGTCTACTACGACTCATGGTAGCCCCGTATAGGATAGAAACACATTCCTGGTGCTGCATCATCTTCAACATTACTTCAACATTACTCAAACATAAGTTTGAGTTGATTATCTCAGTCCCTTTGCCTTTTGAGCGTATTGAACAATATTTCGTTCAGATCCACCGAGTTTTCACTGACTAATGATCAGAAGTAAAACACTAGATCTTTCTTCCTGGCCCATAGCAGCAGAGAAGCTCTGCTCAACCTGTTCCACTCTGGGACACCCTGCAGGTATTTCAAAGAACAGCAGCCTAGATTCCAGCAAGGGGCAGATCCCCAGGGTAGGGCACACTGAGAGACTTGATGGTGGTCTCCTCTTATACCAGTCTTTAATTCTCTTCCTTGTAAAGACATCTGGCATCGTCATCAGACATGCGTCATCCTACACTCAACTTTCTTACTGAATTTTCCTTCAAGAAGGATTTTGTAGTGCTAGATAGCTCATTCCAGAGAATATGTGTAAACCTACCATAAGAATATTCCATGTCACTTTAATTTTTTTTTTAAGATTCTCATCCATCATGGCTGCCATCAAGTTACGAGAATTTATTGATCGCCGCCCAAACATCCCACCCAGGTAAGGTTCTTCCAGGTGCTGACATGGTCCAGAGTTGCAGCAAAGCAGACAGGTACTCAAGGACTTGCTCTTCCTGCTGCCCTAAACACCACGGAGAGACATCGGCTGCCAGGAGGGTTGACGTGGGGCTTCTTTAGGCTTAGGTCAAGTTGTAAGGGGGAAAAAATCTTCTCACATAGAGCAGAATCTAAACAAAGCATGCAACTCCAAATGCCTAAGACATTGCAAGTATATAGATATAGATAGATAGATAGATAGATAGATAGATAGATAGATAGATGATAGATAGATAGATAGATAGATAGATAGATAGATCTTTATTCCTACCTACCTATCATCTGTCTACCCAGGAGTCCTGCTAGCATCATGGCTACCAATTCTGTATGAGAAGAATGGGGATTTCCACTATAGCAGAGACTTTGGGAAATCTGAAGGGGAGTTCTACCCTGTCCTCTCAGGTCACTTTCAGTTGGACTCGACTTGATGGCAGTAAACTTGAGTTTGACCTTCATCTTTACAAAAAATAATATCTCTGTGTCTGCATGTATATATGTGTGTATGCATATACACTCAAACCAGACTCTCAACCACTGAGTCAATGCTGAGTGAGAGCAGCCCTACAGGACAGGGTTGGATGGCCCCCATTGAGTTTCTGAGACTGCCAAGCATTTCAGGGAGTGGAGAGCCCCATCTTTCTTCCATGGAGCAGCTGGCGGCTTCCACCAGTGGACTTTTGGGATCACAGCTGAACACATAACCACTGCACTACATATATATGTATGCTGTGTGTGCATGTGTGTGTATATACAAACACACAGCTATCTACTGCTTGAGAAGGGGTTAAGCAAGAAGTGTGAGGGACTATGGCGGTCATGTACTCGTGTCAATTTCATGATTGGGAGTCTAGGGGCGGAGTCCAGCTTGTCAATCTAGAGATAGTTGATGAGTAGCCAATGAGGCCTCTGTGTGTGCATGGCTTTCCCTGAGATTTCTGGGAAATCTCATGGTATTTCCCAATTGGAGAAGGGAGACTGGATGGAGTCTCAAAGATGACAAACCACTGACAAGACAAGATGGCAGCATCCAAGGACCTGGACGAGCCAGGCAGCCTTACCATGATGGAACCAAACCTCTGAAGCTGGAGAAGCCATATGGAGACCCCTGCCAGTGCTGAGTTGCTTCTACCACCACTGGATATTGTTGATGGATCCTGAGCCATGGAAGCGAGGAGCCATGGGGAGACTCTTGCCAGCGCTAGGATGCTTCGACTACACATGCCTCGTGAGTCAGGAGACTTTATAGACTGGTATCAGACATATGGGCTAATGTTGGATTTATGACCTTAGACTGGACTGGGTTGGGATGCTTTCTCAATGTTCCATTCCTCTTGTATATAAACCTTTCTCTTATATCTATATGCGTGTCTATGAATTTGTTTCTCTAGTCTACTCAGACTAATACAGGGACTGGAGCAAAAAGATAGAAAGGTACCTTTTTACTTCTTGCTTAAGATAGGAAAAAAAGTCCCTGGGTGGCACCAATGGTTTGTGCACATCTGTTACTAAACACTCACCTTTTGAACCTAGCCAGCAGGATCAAGGAGGAAAGCCTTGGTAATCTGCTTCTGTCAGGTTTATAGCCAGACAACCCTACTCCGTAACGAAGGAGTTTAGATAAGTCTCAGCCAAATAGTCAATAAAAAGATTTGGTTCGGTTTAGAGATACGTCAAAACATTCCCAGAGCTTCTACAATCAGAGAGAATTGTGATCCCATAGACAGCAACTGAAAAAATTCCACTCTTTTTCCAAGTGTACCTATAACCCAAGAAGAAGAGATCCTCCAAAATTACTCCAAATTCATGGCCATCAAATTCAGTCCAACTGAGAGCAACCCTGAAATCTTTGAGAGTAAAAAGCCTCATCTGTCTTCTATGGAGCCTCTCATGGATTCCAACTGCTCACCTTGCAGTTGTGGCAAGAGCATTTTAAAACAGCCAATAGTTGTTTGATCTGTTGGTGAACGTTTACATGAAAGAATCCCATCTGACAGTTTTTTGCAGATTTTTCAGTGACCTGGGCTACCGTTATCAAATGTCAACATTCTCTTTGCATTTTGTTTGGTCCGGTTCCAGTACTCATTTGCCTGTCCCCGACCTCCTTGGTTTTGAGTCATTGCTGACCCTTTGATCTCATGCAGTTTTCAGGTAGAGCATGGCTCTTAAAGGTACTATAATTTATTTGTGCGTCATTCTGTTATTTTGCTGAAAGGTGATCTCAGAGGGATAGATTTGCTTCTAAGTTTCATGAATATCTTAGAACAATGGTTTCCGGGAGCAATCTGTACTTTCCTGTTCTGCACCTAATGTCTTTGTTTTTGTTTTTAAGAACTGGAGTTCCGCTCCAAATTGTTCTCCCATCCTGCTTGTACCATCTATCGAGAACCTGATTGTAATAGGCAGTGTTGATGGTGAGGTACCATCTAGGTCTGGTGTCAGGGAAGATGAGGCAGTGACCCCTGTAGACTTGTTTCTTCTCTGAGCTTTTGCTTCTTATCATTTTGCTCCTGGCAAATAGACAGCCATAGTTGTATCTTAAGGGGCCATTCACAAACTTTTAAGACTCCAGATCCTATTCACTTCTACTTTGTTATATAGGGTCACTATGAAGCAAAATCAACTCGATGGCAGTGGATTGGTGGTTATAGACATTTTTATCGGTTCACACCTATATACATATCTGCACCTTCCTGTGAATCCTGTGTGTTCAAATACTCCTTTTGACTTTAGCCGTGCTGTACTTAATACATTCCTCTCAGTGATAGTTTTCTCATCGCCAGGATCCGTGAGCCTCTACAATATATAAAGCATCCTCTCCCTCCAGGCCGCCCCTCCGCCTGCAACTCTATCTGGTCTGGTCTTCATTTTAAAAAGTGGATCTTAAACATTTGTCCTTTTACACTTGTCTTATTTCACTTGGCATTATGCCTTCCAGGTCCGTCCATGTTATAATGTATTTCCTGGAATTATCACTGCTCTTTATGGTTATGTTGTATTCCATCAACACTATATACCACAGCTTGTTTATCTATTCATCTGTTGGCAGGCAGTAGACTTATTTCTATTTATTTGCTATTGTGAATAAAACAATGATGAACTTGGATGTGCATTTGTCTGTTCGTGTCTTTAATTTTAGTGCTTTGGGTTATATAGCTAGAAGTGATATTGCCAGCACACAGTGTAGTTCCATTTCTAAATGCTTTTGCTTTGAAAAGGTGCCATATTGTTTTTTTATAGCAGAAATATCACTTCACAGTTCCACAAATAATCGGTAGATTTGACACACTGAATTCTAACGACCAACAATCAGGGAGAATTGTGGGTGATTTCAAAGATACTAAACACAAAGAAAGAAAAATGCCATTAAAAAAGTTAGAAAGGGGTTTTGTCTGGGCTTCCAGAGGGTGGTGGCGGCAGCATGTTGGGCTTGATCGGGAGCTCGCTGTTGGGCAACATGAGCCAAGAGGTCAAGGGGGACATCCCCATGAGGAAAAGGCCTGGGAAGGGGACACGTTTGACACAGTAGAAGTGACAGAGAAGCCTGGGGATGAGGCTCTATGGAAGCAATGTGCAAAACCATGAAGTATGTGGGAGGCACCGATGACAAGGGGACTGGGATGATGGGGACAACAGTCCCTGTGTCCCTTGCTATGTTTCCCGGTGAAAATGGCTCCCTGGAGACAAAAGCATTAAGATAGAGGAGAAGAGGGAAGGCATCAGGGTCTATTCTGCACAGCGTGGGGCATATGCCCAGAAAGAGGACCTCGGGGTTCACGCCACCCAAGTCATGGTGTTTTCAATCATTTAATATGCTTATAATATATGCTTAATGAAGATAGAACCATGCAAGTATTTGAATTATGGTCAAGAAAGAACATAGCAGTTACCATACACTGCCAGAAAAATGAATGGGTTTGTCTTGGAAAAAGTACAACCCAGAACGTTCTTTAGAATTGAGAGTGGCAAGACAGGTTTATTTAGCAATGTTATCAGGAGGAATGAGTCTGTAAAAAGGATATCATGCGTGGTGAAGTAAGTGATCAACGGTCAAGAGGAAGACCTTCAAAAAGATGATTGACATGGTGTCTCTAACACAGGGCTGGGCTGGGGGCAGGGAGGAAGGGGTCAAACAAGGAGCTGATACCAAGGGTATAAGTAGAAACAAAATGTTTTCAGAATGAGGATGGCAACAAATGTACAAATGTGCTTGACACAATGGATGGATGGATGGATGGATGGATGGATGGATGGATGGATGGATGGATGGATGAATGGATGGATGGATTATGCTAAGAGTTGTATGAGCCCCCAATAAAAATGCTTTTAAAAACAAACAAAAAAACAAAGGACTCAAACACACGAGGATGATGAAGAACTAAACAGCACCATTTGAGATACATGAGTTTGAACCAATTCAACAGCACTTTACAATTGGTCATGGACTTTTTTGTTGATGCTGCCATTAAATAATAATGACAATGTCCTCAGTTTCTTCTTTTTTAATGGGTCTTCACATTTTCTACTTCTTTTTGTTATTCTGGGTTGACAGTGGATTTCTAGAGATTGATTTTCATGTTTGTTGGAATAACGTTTTTCTTTTCTTTTCTTTTTGTGTGGCATCACTGCCCTGGTGGGAGTAGGAAGCCCAGCTTTGCTCCTGAAGAGCTGTGGCTGGATTTGAACTGTCAACCCTGTGGGCCACGGTCCCGCACACAACCACTGCGCCACCAGGGCTCAGCCAACATTTTTCATTGTAATCATTTATGACCTTTATCTCTTCTGAAATGGTTATAGTCACCAATTTCATTTCGTTCTCTTTTTTTTTTTCAATTTCATTTCTTATGTGTGTGTGTGGGGAGGACAGGGGGCATCACTGCTCTGGTGGGAGTAGAAATCAATTTCATTTCTTTATTTGGGGGGGGGGCATCACTGCTCTCCGGTGGTGGGAGTAGGAGGCCCAGCCCCACTGCTGGAATTGAACCTCCGTCCCAGTGGGCCGCAGTCCTGCGCACAACCACTACGCCACTGGGGCTCAGCCCCAATTTCATTTCTTAATGCGATATTTTCCTCTTTGTGGGCCATTCTAACCAATTGTTTGCCTACTTTTGATTCTTTCAAAGAAACAATTTCTGGTCTTCATTCTTTCTATTGTTCTTCTATTTCCTGGTTAGTTTATTTGTGATTGTATTACTAATAGTTCTGCTCTTCATTCTTACACCTGGATCTTTATTATTTCCTTATTGCAGTAACTTTTGGCTTCTTTTGCTCTTCCATTTCTATTTGTTCAAGTTGTCAGTTTAAGTCAATGATTTGGGATCTTTTTAAAACAAAAGCATTGTAAGGAATTTCTCTCTGGACATTACTTTTGCTATGTCTCAAAGGTTGTGTCTTCACTTGAATCCAAAAATTTAACTTGGCTTCTTTATGACTTAATACTTTCTAAAAAATGTATTACTTAGTTTCAATTTTTTGTTTTAGATTTTCCCTTTATTTTTCCCATTGCTGCTTTTTAGCTACATACTGCTATGATCAGAGAAGATGCTTCATATTATTTCAATCTTTTAAAAATTCTTGTTCTATATCTAGCATATGTTTCATTCTAAAAATGGTTCCTGTCTACTGGAGAAGAATGTACAGTATCTCTTTTTTAATAAATCACTTTATTGGCGGCTCATACAACTCTTATCACAATCCATGTATCTGTAAATTGTGTCAAGTACATTTGTACATTTGTTGTCATCATAATTTTCAAAACATTACGGCTTGTTTGTTTTAAAAAAAATTAGACTGTCATTTGTTTGCAGTTTCACCTGGTGAATGACAGAAGCTGGGCTTGAATTTCTGCTTTTCTGAATGAACAATTATCCAATTAATCTTCCAAAACCAAATGCTTGAGGCTATACTAGGGAAAATTGAATTATAAACCAATAAGAGTACCTAATAATATTAAATATCAAGTGATTCACAAATAGTAATGATTATATAAAATTCCTTTAAAAAGAAAAATGTTAGCTACTATCCCTAAGCTATAGACCAAAGATCTGTCACTTATGAACAGGGCTGTATGTTGGTTGGTTTGTGAAACCCAGGATGCTTCTGAAAACAAACATCAAGTGGATTAAGTTCAGTGTGATGTGCAAGATAAAAGATACAGCATCTGTATCACTCTGAATGGTTTGCACTCAACTGCTAACCTAAACATTGGTGGTTTAAACCTACCTAGCATTTTAAAAAGTCCCGGTGGTACTCTGAGTCATATGTGAGCTGCTAGTCCCAAGACTGTTAGTCAGCAGTTCAAACCCACCAGTTGTTTTGGAAAAAAAAAAAAAAAGATGAGGCTTTCTGCTCCGGTGAAGTTTTACAGCCTTGGAAAACCACAAGAGCAATTTTACTCTGACCCTCAGGATTCTATAAGTTGGAATTATAGAAATGATGATGAATATTTTTGTTGCTGTCATGTTGAGATTACAATGAAGTGAGTTTTGGGTGGTTGGCAAATTCAGATGAAAATTAAGAAAACTTTACGGAGCAGCTATACTCGTTAACACATGGAACCATCATGTGTTGGAGTTGACCTGATAGTAACAGATTTCAAGTTGACTTTAAATTTTTGATGGTAAGATTCTGAGACAGCTGTGGGGATGTGCTCATCACACTGTTGCCCTCTACTCCATGGTGACTTATATCACCCCTAACGGACAGAGCAGCACTGCTCCATAGAGTTCATGTATCAAAAGACTCTACATCTTTTTAAAAAAATCAATTTATTGAGGACTTACTTCTTCAACTTTTATCATAATCCATACCTACATCTATTGTGTTGAGCATATTTTCACATCTGTTGCCATCATCATTCTCAAGACATTTCTTTGCACTTGAGCTCTTGGTATCAGCTCCTCATTTTTCCCTTCCCTCAGCCACCCTCTTTCCCTCACAAACTCTTGATAATTTATAAATTACTATTATTTTGGCATGTCTTACAGTGTCCAATGTCTCCTTCCATTCACTTTTCTGTTGTCCATTCCCCAGATAAATATCTATTTATTGCCTTTAAGTGGGAGAATCACAGAGATCATCAAAAAATAACACCAAAGTTTGGCGGGAAAATATCCTACATACACATAAATGACACTCAGAAGCCTGAGTTTGACTCATGGGTCTGACACTTACAAGTGTGGTGTTCTAGGAAAGCCTGCTTACCCTCTCTGAACCCTAGTCTGCTATTTTATACAAAACCAAAACCAATTGCCATCAATCTAATTCTAATTTCATGGTGATTCCATATGTAGAGAGTAGAACTGGACTCTATAAGGTTTTTGTGAACTGTGAGCTTTCAGAAGTAGATTGCCAGCCCTTTCTTTCAAGGTGCCTATGAGTGAGTTCTAACTGCCCTGCTAGCCTTTTATTTAATAGTTGTGTGAGTTCGGGTAGACTAGAGGAACAAATTCATAGACACACACGTGAATATAAGGAAAAGGTTTATATACAAGAGGAATAGGACATTGAGAAAGCAACTCAGCACTGGCAGGGGTCTCCCCATGGCCTCTCCAGCTTCAAAAGTCTGGTTCCATCAGGGCAAGGCCGTGTGGCTTCTCCAGCTCCTGCATCCCAGCTCAGTCCAGTTCAGCCATAAGTCTGATATTAACCCATATGCCTATAAAGTCTCTTTCTGACTCATGAAGTCACAGGCCAGTGGGTGCAGAGTCCCAGCAACGGCAAAGGTCCCCTCATGGCTCCTCATTTCCAGGACTCAGGGTACATCAACAGCATCCAGTGGTGGTAGAAGCAACTCATCGCTGGCAGGGGTCTCCACATGGCCTCTCCAGCTTCAGAGGTCAGATTCCATCAGGGCCAAGCCATGTGGCTTCACCGGCTCTTCAGATGCTGCCATCTTGTCTTGTCTGTGATTAGTCGTCTCTGAGACTAACTCCCAACAACTGGGGAAGACAGCTTCTCATCTTCACAAGGGAAATATCGCGAGACTTCCCAGAAGTCTCAAGAGAAAGCCATGCCCACACAGGGGCCTCATTGGCTACTCAATGGCTATCTCCAGATTAACTGGTTAGACTCCACCCCTATATTTCAATCATGAAATTAACATAGGCATATGACTGCCATAATAGTTAAGTGTGTAATTGTTGAACCAACCAAGAACTCCACTTTTTAATATACCTGGGGTGCTGATATTTCCCTTGCAAATTGATTGAGGTTATCTCTGTAAAAAAAAAAAAGGTTTTATGAATTCTAGGAAACAATAGAGCTGTAAGAGAGGAGAGCATAGTAAGGGGAACACAGGATGCCTCAAGTTGTGGGCTCAGCTCCTGGTGGACAAACAATCCTGATACATCTGAGCGGATTGAATTTTGTCTGAGGCTAAACTCAGCTCCTGCTCTGGTTACATTCGCTCTCCCAGGGGACAAGTTGGTTCTTGCTTGAACTGAACTGTTGTTAGCTGCTGTAGAGTACATTCTGCCTCAGACCATCCTATGTTAAAAAAAAGTACTGCCCACCCTCATTCTCATTGTCCTGTCTGAATCCATTGTTGCAGCCACCGGGTCAATCCATCTCACGATACATGCATCACCTCAAAGAGTCCAGCTGTCAGGGCCTGGTCAATAATGTATAATGGAACCCAATCTAGAAGGGCGACCTGCTCCCACCTACATGAAGATAAGCTCTTTCTTATGCAAAACTCTTGAAATCTATGTCAATTTGAACGTGTCATAGCAGAAGCTATGGGCAAGGCTCCTTTGTCAAACTGGAGGGATGGTGAGTGTGTCACAAGCCTGGACTAGTTTTGCTTTACACCCAGTCTCCCTGTGGGAGAGTCTGGGAAGACTGGCATATTTTCCCAAGTTACTTGTTTCCACTTATGAAGTAAAATCCTCTTCCACACAACTGCAGTTTCAACCTCTTACTTCCTTGAGAGATTTCTCATGTTTGTGATGAAGGCCTTATATGGCAGTCTAGAAAGCCACCCAAAGAGTCGGAGGCAAAGTTTGCTTGTTTTGTTCTTCAAGCCTCTCTCCTACACCAAGCCACCAAGCCCTCTCCATTTCCCTCCAACAGGCTTTTTTTTTTTTTTTTCGCTTTCTTGTCCATTCCTATCCTTAGGCCAAATTTGCTAGGAGACACTCCCAAAGAAGTGGAGCTGAGGGGTGTCCCTTGGTGTATTACAGACCGCTTTCAGGAGCCAGGCTTATAACACGCATCCTTGTACTCAACGGGCGTTTGTTGTCTGCATGCAACGAAGACTCCATGGTCAGAAACAGCCCACTGGAAACAAAAGAAGAGATGTGAAAAACCGATGTGTCATTTTAGAACTTAAGGTGAATCTTACAGCAAGTTAGAGCACGGTCCTAGGGTATTCTTTCCAAGGAAATGCTTCAGAAATTGGATGCCTGCCTAGGACAGCTATGTCTCTTCCTCCAATGCATTCACAGCTATCATTTGTTCCCCATTAGGCTACCAAACTCCTCATTTTATGACTTCATTCTCCACTATTATTGATGAGTCAGGGCTCAGTCAGATTATCCAAACCACTGGACAGGCACAGACAGTCTGGGTTGTTGTTTTTTCTAAGTAAGAGCAATTGGAGTTCCTGTTTGCACAGAGACACAGACACCTGCTCGTTTTTGAGACCCTGCCTGATTCCTAAGTACTCTGATCTTAATACTATTCAAATTTTGAATTCTATAATTCCTCTTACCTGGAAACTCTGCATCCTCTTTGCCTAGAAATTCCTTTAGCTTCTGTGCTTAATTGATTTTTTTTTTCAGATCTCTATTTCAGCACATAAAAGCATTTTGAAGACATAGACTGATTTCTATTCAACTTTGTAGGATCTAGTATAGTACACAATGCATCATGTGAAATCAACATAAATTGAAGGCAAAGTTCAAGTTTCCATTCATCATGTAACATTTGAGTCCTGAATACCTAAAACTAAGCTGCATTCAAGTTGATTTGAACTCATAGTGCCTGAATGTCATCTTAGGTCTATGTCCTCTGTGCATTTTTAAAATTGGATTATTTGTCTTTCTTGCTGACATGCTACTTTTTAGTAAATTTTAGAGATTAGTCCTTTGTCCATTATGTCATTGTCAATTCCCACCCCCACCTCACCCCCTCAAGACTGTAGGTTCTCTTTTCCCTCGTTTGATGGACTCCTAGTAGTGACAGTGTTAGATAATTGTGGGACTGCTAACTGCCACATGAGTAGTTCAAATCCACCAGTTTCCCTCTCAGGAAGTCATCTGCCTCTGTAAAGACAGAAACTCTATGCAGAATTATGAGTCAAAATTGACTTGATGACAGTAGGTTTTGTTTTGCTTTCTGATGCACATTGTAGGAGATACCCGTCATCTGTTTTGTCTTCTGCTGTGTGTGTTTGTGTGTTTCATTATGTTTGACAGGGTATTTATGCCATGTATGAGAGCCTCTAAGTTTGTCCAAAGGACCTCTGGTGCTATAAAGAGCTACATATTACGCTGTTAATCAAATGGTTGGCAGTTCAAAACCACGAACTTTTCAAAGAAAGAAAGATTAGGCTTTCTGCTCCCATAAAGATTTATAGCCTGATTACCACAAGGGTAGGGGGAAGGTGAGGAAAGGAGGGGAGGCAGGGGAATCCAAGTATGATGATTGACACATACCACACACACACACACACACACACACACACACACACATCCTCCAGGGGATGAACAACAGAAATTGAGGGAGAAGGGAAAAGGGAGACAGCAGTCAGTGCAAGAAAAATAATAATAATTTCTAATTTTCCAGGGGGTTGCAAGGGTGGGGATGAAAAGGAAGGGAAAAAAGAGGAGCTGACACCAAGGGCTCAATAGGAAGTAAATGTCTAGAAAATAATGTGACAACTTATATACAAATATGCTTGATACAATTGATGTATGGATTGATGTAAGAACTGTAAGAGCCTTCAATAAAATGATCTTTAAATAATAATTTTTAAAACTTAAAAAAAATGTATAGCCTTAGGAACCCACAAAAGTAATTCTACTCTGTGGGACAGGGTCACTATGAGTTGGAATCAACCAATGGTAGAAAGGTTTTGCTGTTGTTAAGTTTTGATTTTTTTCATTGATGATCCTTATAGTTCTAAGTTTCACACTTACGTTGTTGCTCTGTATTAATATGTCTGAGGAGTGAGATATGGGTCATGTTTAAATCTTCTGTAAATGGAAATCCAATTTTTCCAGCACCATTTGTTAAAAAGATCATCTGTTTCCTAATTCATGGGTTTGGCCTTTATCAGAGACTAGTGGTCTCTTGGTAGATAGATTTACTTCTGGATTCTCAATTCTGTTCTATTTGCATCTGTGTGCAATTAGCTTTCTCTTATCTTTAAAGAATGCTGCTGGAATCATGATTGTGATTGCATTGTATCTGTAGAATGCTGTGGCAGTATTGACACTTTCACAAGGTTAAGTCTTCCTATCCATGAACATGATATATTCTTCCATTTATGTAAATCTCTTGGTTTCTTGTGGTAGGTTTTCGTCGCCCAGGTCTTTTGTTTCTCTGGAGAGGTTTACTCTTCAGTATTTCATCTTTTGGGTGCCTGTTGTAAATAGTATTGTTTTCCTGGTTTCCTTGTGAGAGTTCTCCTTGTTGGTATAAAGGAATCCAATTCTTTGTATGCTAATCTCGTACCATGCAATATTGCTGAATCTTTCAATTAGTTCCAACAATTTTCTTGTTGAATGTTTGAGGTTTTTTTATGTATAGAATCATATCTGCAAATAGAGTTTTATTTCTTTGCAACTTTGCATGCCTTTAATTTTCCTTTATTGTCTGATAGTTCTGGCTGACTTCCAGCACACTATTGAATAGGAATGAAAAAGGACCTCGTTCTCTGGTTCCCATTCATAAAGGGAGTAATTTCAGTTCCTCTCCATTGAGAGTATGCTGGCCTTTGGTTTTGTATATATGACTTTCCATATGTTGAGAAATTTCACTTCTACTCCTATTTTACTGACGGTTTTTGTGAGGAATTTTGCTAGATGACTTTTCTGTACTAATTGATATGATTTTGTAGTTATTTTCCTGTGCTTTGTTTATGTGATAGACTACACTGATTGTTTAGCCAGTTAATTAATTACTTAACCATAATTGCATAACTGGTATGAATTTCACTTGGCCATGATTTTTTTGAAGATATTGTTGGATTCTACTGGCTAGGATTTTATTGTGAATTCTTACACCTATGTTTATGAAGAATACTTGTCTGATTATTCTATTCTGGTGATGCATTTGCCTGGTTTGAATATCAGGGTCATGCTCACTTCATAAAATGAATTCAAGATTTTATCTTCCTTTTCTATCCTCTGGAATAGGTTTAATAGAATTAGTATTAGTACTTCTCTGAATGTTTGTTAGCATTCACCAGTGAAGCTGTCTGTTCCTGAACTGCTTTTTGTTTGTTTGTTTTTAACTGAGAGTTTTTTAAACAACCTGATAAACTTCTTTCTTTTTCATGGATCTGATTTGGGTTTTCTACATGAGTTTATTACTTTGGGTAGATTTTACTTCTTTCCCTCATTTCTTGAGGTGTATATTTACTGCTAGAAACTGCTCTATGAGTATTGTTTTTCCTGTGTGCCAAATATGTTGGTTTGTTGTATTTTTATTTGATTCAATTTTTTGTATTTCTTCTATTATCCAGTAGTGTTTAGGGAGGGTATTGTATTCAACTTCCACGCATCTGGTTTTTTCTTCTTTTTATTGCTGCTTTCTAATTTCCTAGCATTGTTGTCTGAGAAGACCCTTTGTAAGAGTTGATATTTCCAAGTTTATTGAGGCTTGCTTTGTGGTCTAACATATGGTTTATTCAGAATAGCTCACTTAGCTAATTCACTCACTCCACTTATATGACTGCTTATTTTAAGATAAACAGCTAAGACCCCTGACACTCTTCTTTCTGATAGGCAGCACTATCTGATTTATTATGATAGAAGTTTATTTACTATAGGATTTGAAAATTGGGGTACATTTTCCCTATAAAGTCAAAGTGTTTTGACGATGAAGAAAAATCTCCCAAAATGATTAAACCACATCTTATTGGAACTACCATACAAATAAGGCCAAATTAGTGTTTTTATAATAAAAAGTACACTAAAAGAACAACTTCTAGTCCTTAGAATTTCTATTTTTCAAAACTAACCTCATAACATAATTAATTGTTCAAGATATCATAATACAAATTAATTTATACTAATTTGTTTTAAAGGTGACCTTTGAAGAACATTTTCTTCAAGGCTCAAGGTTTAAAAGGACAATACCCTGGATTACCCCAAATTGCATGAAAGCCAGAAATCTGGATTCCAGAAGAATGGAAAACATTTTTCACCACGAATCCCCAAAGATATATATATATATATATATATATATATATATATATATATATACTTACATAACCAAATACTATTAT
The DNA here is from genome assembly GCA_004026705.1 of Nesogale talazaci. Lineage (NCBI taxonomy): Eukaryota > Metazoa > Chordata > Mammalia > Afrosoricida > Tenrecidae > Nesogale > Nesogale talazaci. Next base: position 22,341 of record PVJH01010220.1, on the reverse strand, counting down.
CACATCTAACAATGTTAATAACAGTTTTTGAACACTATATAATATTGTATTTAGATTAACACTTTTCACTTGTCATAAATGTATTTTCATGATGATTCTAGTCATGATTAAATTAAGGTATTCATACTGCAGTTGATAGTTAAGCTGAATATTTTCTCATCAAGACCTGTCCTCATCCCCACTCTAACAGTTGTAATTTTTTTTCATGATTTCTTTGACTTTGAAGAAACAGGATCAGCTGTGCTACGGAGTTACCCATATCTGAATGTCTCCATCAAATACTCTAATGGCTTTAAGGTTGTGAAATGCTAAATTCTCACTCATCATCCCAACTAAATTTACTGGCTGGTCGTCTTCAAATTCCAAAACTCAGTCATTCAAAGAACAGTTCAACTGCACACTCACAGAGTCACCACGAGTCAGTCAGTCAATTACAATGAAGGATTATTCTTTAAAAATTGTAATAATGCTTCTTTCTCCCTCCTTCTTTCCTCCACTAGCATGTACATTGTTCATCAAGGAACGGATGTTCAAGGCTATTACCCAGGACAGTTGGCAAGATTACATTTTGATGCTAGTGTCACAAAGTCTTCCAGGTGAAATATGTGCTTAAACCTTAGTTTTTTAAGATTTACCTTGTAATTTATCAAGTTTAGAAAAAGTTAAAAATAGAAAAAGGAGCCATGGAGCACAAACAAATGCATAGAAAACAAAGTTTATTAGGGGGGAGTGGGGAGGGGGATATAGGAAAGTATTGCTTCAGGGGCCTTGAGTTTCTGTTACGAATCCAGAAAACATTTGAAAATGGAGCTCAGTGGTGGCTTCACATAAGGGTGAGTGCACACAATACCAAAGAATTATTGTAAAAGTGTGGAAGTGGTTGGTGTCTGACCTCCTAGAATTTCATAAGGGGAAGGGAAGGGCTTCACTATCATTATCTGCCTAAGGCTGAGTCCTATGAGCGGTCAAACGCGACTCCAGCCGCTAGACTTTTTACCATTTCTGATGCCAGCCCTCTTTCCCACAGGGTTCTCTACTTCTCTCCTAGGTTGGACAATTCATTCAATGCCTACATAGAGTTGAGAGACCATACTCAAGATTATGGGGTCTCCTGCCTGAAGGCATTGACAGAAGTCTTGCTCAGTGGGTTAGAAAGTCTCTTATCCTCTTGGCTCTGTTACCATTGCTTCTGTGCTTCTCTTATCACTCGTTGCCTTCTCTGGTGTCTCAGACCTTTGTCTCCTGGATGGAGGGGTTTCAGCAGAGGGATCTCAAGGTCCAAAGGGTATATTCTACTCCTTGTTCTTCTTTCTTGGTGGTAATGGTGTTCACTGTTCTCACCACTGGAAGGGCTCATTTTAAGCCTTATGGGATAGCAAAACTGACCACTTCCTGGTTAGGATTCTATATACCTTATTTTACTTAAATGTGCCATATTGAAATGAATAGCAAGCTCTCCAACCCCCTTGAAAGGCCACACACACCTCATATTTGCATAGTCCTACCCAGTCTCTTGGTGATGAGTAGAAGATGAGTAGAAGAGTTATATCAACTAATTTCTGTACTACAGTTGTACATGTAAAAGTAATTGAAATGGCAAGTGTTTTCCTATAAATTTATCTTCCGACAATAGAAACATTAAAAGATGGAATAGAAAACTTTTGTTAGAATTCAAGAGGTAGCAAAGATTCAGTAAAACATTTACCAAATAAAGGCTGTTTTTGTTTTTTTTTTGCTTGAGTGGTAGGGTTCTTTTTGCATTTTATATTTAAAAATCTTTCCCCCTACTTTGCAGATTTCCTCTAATCGGCATGTATTACTTTGATAACCAGTGAGAAGTATAGGGTTTTGAATATTTATCAAAGAAGTTTAAGAGCTCGCACAAGCTCAGTGTTTCAACTTGGTCAAATAACTCTCCCTTCATTAGCCTTCTCAGTAAAATTACAAAACTGGTTTGAAGGATCCCCACTACTGCCACCATTCATGTTTTAGCAAAAAGAAAAACACTGTGACCTTTCTGTTCCTTTTTAGATTAGAAGGCGACTAGAAGCCACCGTAATTAAAGGCAGTAATTTGAGTAACCTCTGAAATGTTTGGCATTAGGCAATTCACATTTCTACTCTGAGTATCAGTTTCCTTATCAGTTATTTACTAAAATAACTCATGTGAAATTCCAGAATATAGTACAGAACAATATCTATTATTCTATTAATTTTGCTTTTGCTAATTACCTTTGATAGTCAATTCTTGATTATCTCTCAGAGAGCCACTGGTATCTCTGGTTTAAAGCAATTTAAACTCTGAGTTTGCTCCCTATTGTTCTTATCGATTACCACTTGACTCAAAGTGACCCATGTGACAGACTAAACTTACCCCAATGAGTTTTCATCTGTGAATGATTGCCAGCACTTTCTCCAAATGTCCCTGGGTGGATTTGCTGTCAACCATGAAGCTAGCAGTCAATTACTTGACTACTGTACCAGTCAACCAGTCAACGCTCCTTCGTTTCCTAGGGCTATCGTAACAAGATAGACCTATTCCTCACTTATCAACATGGTTAGATGCCAAAGATTGGGTTATCACATAAAAATGGAGGATGACTGCATCATTATAGAATTGCTAAGTTACATCATTACATGACTGTCAACCCCCTGAGACTTATGCCTGAGGCAAATTGGCCTTAACCTTGCAGCCTTAACCATTATGGCCAGTATTACTCTTGACTCACACCTTGGTATTTGTTATTGTCAGATACATTGTTAATGTGCAAAATACTCTGACAGTCATTTTTTCGGCATTGTCATAAATGTGAAGTGTCAGATAACAAGACTGTAAGTAAGGAGTTGGTGTACCACTAATCTGGGTTATAAGAACAGAAATATGTTAGTCTCTTTTTTTATGGATGCGCGCCAATAAAACTTTATTGGCCAAAATTCTCTTAGGTACAACCAAATATAAGAATTACCATTAGCTTTATTTTTACATATCTAGATATTGTTTAAGATTTAAAGAATGCTGAATTGAATGTATCTTGTGGTCAACCATGAGGAATATTATTGATAGATAAGGCAAAAAAGAAATTGGAAGAAGGACAAGAAGCTATAGTTGAGCATATAGTCTCAATTTTGGTTTTGTTTTATTTTTCCAAGAGCTTAATTAAATCTTACTTTGAAAAAACAGTTCTCCTGTTCCTGGTATGACTGAAAGGTACATTCCCTTCTTGGACTCAAAATGTGAAACAGTACATTCTTCTCATGCTGATGAAGACGATGCACAGGCTCTCCGAAGCTTTTTGTTTTGTTTTGCTTTCTACCTCAGAGAAATGATTCACACGATGTTGTAGAAACAGGCAACTTTGAAATCCAAGTTCAGATTTTAGACTGGGGGATTCTTTTGACTCACACTGAGGGAGCTGATGAATCAGACAAGAAGACGCCAGACTTCTTGCTGCAGAGGTGACTTAAACATGTGTCAGATGAGTGGGCTTGTTGTTGCAGAGGCAAATGTATCCAAAGCAGGTCCTGATGGCAAGCGGCTGATGGACTCCCATGATTGGTAGGCAATATAGCAGGCCATTGGCTCCAGTTCAAAGAACCAGAAATCAACAAGCAAAATGGAGGATTTAGAATTAGCAAAAAAGGGAGCAAGCTTCTGGATAACATCTATTTACATTGGAGTCAGGTCACAGTCTTGAAGCGACCTCATGATGGGAAATTGCTAGGTTTTAATTGCCAAAACACAGGAATACTGTGTTAGACAGGGTTCTCTAGAGAAACAAAACCAGGACACTAATAATTTTATATATATTTATATAGATAGATAGATACCTAACACAAGAAATAAAGAGCTAATTAATCCATGAAGCAGTATGAATGACCCCGTGCAACTCACTTCTGTGAGACAACCAATACACTGGCAGTTCTTCAAGTCTTGAAGGAAGCCAGTAGTCCTCTGCAGAGCAATTCAGGCTATCTGGCCACAGGCAGCCAACAGCAAGGCACCATTAACAGTCAGTCAGATGACCTGGTCAGTCAGTCCCCAGTTCAAGAGATGTACATTACAATAGCATGGCGAAGCAGGGCTTAAAGGAAACTCAGCTTACAGTGACACAGTCCATGGATTAGGTGTCTCATGGGTAGTGTAGCTTTCAAATGGAGGCACAGAACAAGTTGCACATTGATCTCAGCCTGTTTAGCGGTCCATGTGGAGAGAGAGCGAGTGGGGGAAGGGATGACTTGAGGGAGAGGGGGCGAGAGTGTCTGGCGCAAGCAGTACCACTAATCTGGGTTATCAGAACAGAAATATGTTAGTCTTATAGTTCTGGGGACTTCTAGTCTGAATTCAAACTCATAGCAATCCTACAGGAGAGAGTCGAACTGCTCCAGTCAGATGCTGAGACTGTAACTCTTCACGGGAGAAGAAAATCTTGCCTATCTCCTGCACAGCAGCTGGTGGCTTCAACACGCTGACCTTTCTATTAGCTCCCCGGAAGATTATTCCTCCTAGCTTTGGGGGTCCAGGCATGCCTCAGCTTGCTGCTGCAGCAAAACTCTGTCCTCCTAGAGCAACTCTTCTGTATTTCTCAGTGTCTTCCCTTGTAGAGAACACCACCTACAGTGAACATCCTGCTCCAGGATGGTCTCCTACTAACTGATAACATTTTCAGAGGTCCTATTTCCAAGGTTACACTCACAAAGAATGGAATTAGCACATTAACACAGATGTTGGAGGGGCATAATTCAATTTAAAACAAAGCCCATACTTCATAAATGCTCAAACTGGAACAAGTTTGACAGGCTTGTCTGATTTAATTAGATGAATCAATTGCAGCCCAGAGAAGTATCTTTTCATAGGCTGAGCCCCAGTGGCCTAGTGGTTGTGTGCAGGACTGCAGTCCACAGGGTTGATGGTTCAAATCGAGCAGCAGCTCTCCAGGAGCAAGGCTGGGCTTCCTACTCCCACCAGGGCAGTGATGCCACAAACAAACAAAAGAAAAACAACAATAAAAAATCACTTCATTAGGGGCTTATACAGCTCTTATCATAATCCATACAGACATCCATTGTGTCTAACACATATGTACATCTGTTACCATTATCACCTCCAAAACATTTTCTCTACTTGAGCCCTTGGTATCAGCTCCTCACTTTTTCCCCTCCCTCCCCCACCTAGCCTCTCTCACGAACCCTTGATAATTTATAAATTGTTCTTATTTTTTCATGTCTTACACTGACCGATGTCTCCCTTCACCCAGTGTTCTGTTGTCCATCCCCCTGGGAGGAGGCGGTTATAGGTAGACCATTGTGATTAGTTCCCCGTTTCTCACACCCACCTTGCCCCCCATGCTCCTGGTATTACTATTGTCACTATTGGTCCTGAGGGGTTTATTTTTTCTGGATTACATATATTGCCAGCTTTTATCTGTACCAGTGTACATGCACAGGTCTAGCCGGATTTGTAAGATAGAATTGGGGTCAGGGGGAGGAAGCATGTAAGAACTAGAGGAAAGTTGTATGTTTCATCAATTCTATACTGGCTCACCTCTTCCTTGTGACCCTTCTATAAGGGGATGCCCAAATGTCTACAGATGGGTTTTGGGTCTCCACTCTGCACTCCCCCTCATTTACATTGATAGATGATTTGGGGGGTGGCAATCACTGCCCTCTGGTGGGAGTGGGAGGCCCAGTCTTGCTCCTGGAGAGCTGCTGTTGGATTTGAACTGCCAAGCCAGTGGGCTGCAATCCCACACTCAACCACTACGCCACCAGGGCTCAGCCTGATAGATGATTTTTTGTTCTGGGTCTTTGATGCCTGACACCTGATCCAATTGATAGCTCATGATCACACAGGCTGGAGTGTTTCTTTCATGGGCTTCCCAGATAGATGGACACTTGTTTAATGTCAAGCTCTTAAGATCCCCAGACACTATATCTTTTGATAGCCAGGCATCATCAGTTTTCTTCACCACATATGGTTATGTGCCCATTTTGTTTTCAGCGATCCTGTTGGAAAGGTGAGCATCAAGGAATGCCAGGTTATTAGAAAAAAAGTGTTTTGCTTTGAGCGAGGACTTGAATAGAGGTCCAATGTTCATCTGCTACCTTGATATTTCATATATAAATATATGTATATAGATCTATTTTCCTATCATTATGCATATATTTACATATGTACATGCCTGTATTTAGACCTTTAAATGACCTTTGCCTTTGTGTTTGTCCAGGTAGACTAGAGAAACAAATGTATATAAACACACAAGTATATAAAGGAGAGGTTTATATACAAAAGGAATGGAACATTGAAGAGACATCGCAGCCTAGTCCAGGCCAAGGTCATAAGTTCGATATTAGCCCACATGTCCAAGATCAATCTATAAAGTCCTCTTCTGATTCACGAAGCATGCGCAATGATGCCAGAGCAATCATAGGCCAGTGGGTGCAGCATCTCAGCACTGGCAGGGGTCTCCCCATGGTTCCTCCAATTTCTCAAGCAGCTCAGCATTGGCAGGAGTTTCTACATGGCTTTTTCAGTTTCACAGGTCTGGTTCCATCAGGGTAAGTCCATGTGGCTTCCCCTCTGGGATGTCTCATAGGGCTTCAGCCTCGTGTCTTGTCAGTAGAGTATCTCTAAGGGACTGAGCAGTGAGTCTCTCCACTCTAAGAGGCAAATATGGCCAGATTTCGCAGAATTCTCAGAAAAAAGCCATACCCACACAAAGGTCTCATAGGCTAGACTCTACCCCTATACACATAATCCTCAAATTGACACAAGATCACATGACTGCCACAGCCTCCTAGCTCCTTCCTCTATCCCCGTTTACTTTCCTCTTGTGTCACTATCATGTTCAGCCTTCATTCAGGTTTCAGTAATTCCTTTTGGTTACATTCCCCATGATCAAGCTCTAACCAGGCATCCTCCCTCCTTGCCTCCATTTTAGATCACTTTGTATTCCCTTGTTCCTGGCTTGGTTAACACCTGAAGTGAAGCATCTTACCTAAGGTCACATAGGTGATGTAAAAGCTGAAACTTGAATCATTTCACACTTTCTGATGCACAGTACATGGTTCTTTGTTCTGACTCAAATACATCCACATATTAAACTTTTAGTACGGCTATAGATACAGAAGAAATGACAGAACTCACTTCCAGAGTAGCTCATGGTCTATGTGAACTCTTGACAGTCTTCCTCTACCACGCACCTCTCTGTCTATGCCTGTCCCTTTACCCAGACAGTGCCCCACCCAAATATCAGTCCTTCCACCAACGGATAGCTCTTCCTGTCTCTGACTAGACTGTGTTTGTCCAAGGTTCACACGAAGAGGAAAACAAAATGTAAATGACAATCTTAAATTTATAAAGTCTCTTACTAGCTGAGCCCTGGTGGCGCAGTGGTTGTGTGCATGACTGCGGCCCACAGGGTTGACGGTTCAAATCCAGCAGCAGCAGCTCTCCAGGAGCAAGGCTGGGCTTCCTACTTCCACCAGGACAGTGATGTGGGGGGGAAAAACGCCTCTAGGAAAAAAAACAAAAACCCAAGAAACAGAAAATGATGTAGTCCATCATGCTGGTCTGGGTTTTTCATAAAAACCTACAGCAAAGGCAGAGAGACTGGCTAGGAGTTCAGGAGGGTTATTGGTAGGGTGGGCGCAGGGCCTGGTTCAGAAGCCAGCACTGTCAGTGGCGCCCAAGTGACAAAGACTTATTGACAGCAGTAGACATACTTTTATAGTGAAGAGTACACCCACTCACACGGCACACATTCTACAGCAGGAAGTACCTGTTAAGCATGAAATCAGAACAAATAGTCGGGTAGATGCCATCCATGCTTCCCCATGCCTGTCCATCACAGGCTCAGCAGCACCCCCCTCCTCAGCCCTCCATACCCAGACCTGCAATCTCGGTTCAGTCATTTTACTTATGTGTGCTCAGGCCATGATGATACAATCATGCAAAAAACGATTCTACTTACTTCGGTTGCACTAAATATCAGTCACTAGTTAAAATTTTTCACATCCATAGCAGCTGATTTTTATCAGTCTTAAAACAAATGTGTACTAGACTTAAAAAATACAAAATTACCTATGATTTCATTATCAAGAGAATCTGTAGAATCTTTGGATCACCAAAATAGAATGGAATATTTGAAATCTTCTTTTTCTAGTTTTTGGTAACAGCTTTAGTGAAATAGTTCACATACCGTATAATAGACCCATTTAAAATGTACAATTCAATTGAAATTTTTTTCTAAAAATAACTTAATATAAATGTGAATCTTTTGAATGCTAGATTTTATCATTTCCATGGGAACGTGAAATTTCTATATATGTGCCATTGTCTAGATAATCCTCCTTGTGTCTTTTTTTAAAACATGGTTGTTATTTATCATAACACTTTGATGAACATTTCTCTGTTGACATATTTTAGTGTTAGAATTTCTAGAATAAAATGTAGACATAGTTTATTTATTTTTGGTAGATATAGACAAGTTTTAAACTCCAAATGTCTCCTCATTCAGTTAGGCAGAGCAGTTAACTTCTGTTGAGGCTTTTTGTCCAAACTAATTTCCTGGATCACCTTCCAAAGTCCAGTGCTCTTTGCTCACTTGCCTCATGTGTGGACTTTTCTAGATCCCATAGCCTGGTCTTTATACCTGTTTTCCCTCTAACTTTTTATTGTGAAGTGGGTATGGCTCGATTCAGAGCAGATCCATTTTTCATTCAAAAACTCACATGCAGTTTATCTCATGTCACCATGCAACATCAAGTATCTCACTTCCCTGCATTTCCTGTTTCCAATCCTTCTCTTTATCTAACCCTTTTAAACTTTGTCCTTGAGTAAATGCTGCCCTTTGGATCTCAAAAGATTGATTATTCTAAGGTGTGCACTCCCCCAGCATGACTGTTACCCTTATTACTTAGCTAAAATTAAACCAGATGATTGAACTCATTTTCAGACTAGAAGGAGGACTAAGAGTCTTTTTTAAAAAAAAATGATTTTCAGCTTTGTTCCACATTTTTCTCACTCTATATGGAACTCTCTAGCATGATCCATTCGGTTTGTTTCACTATTAACTATGACAGCCAGGGACTAGTCTCAAGTTCGGAAAGGCTGATTTCAAGTGATCCACTAATCATTTCCATGCATCTTACCTTTTATTCACTTTTCTTGCTCTGGGCAGGGAGAGACCAACACTTGTACCTTAGATAGCTGCGTATGAACTTTTAAGACCTTAGTCAAAGTTGATCGAAAACATTGTTTGTGTGGGTTATTATTCCAATTGACCTTGTGTGTCCCCCAAAACCATGGTCCTGAGCCTTTAGTGCCCATGACTCATTTCCCCAAGGGATTTTGTTATGTCTAAGAAGTTTTCATAATTTGAACTCCATCATATCCACAGATACACTTACAGCATAAATAAACACACACGTACAAATATCCTCTGGACAAGGGGAACGTAAAAGGAAATAGAGGAAAGAACTAGGGGGCAAAGAACATTCATAGAGGTCTAAATACAGGCATGTGCATATGTAGATATAGTTATATATAATGGGGTATATTCATATGTAAACGTACTTACATATAATGATAGGGAAATAGATATATTTACATATATTTATAAGTTAAGTATTAAGGCAGCATACAGACATTGAGTCTCTATTCAAATACCCCCTCAACATAAGAACACTTTGTTCGAATAACCTGGCATTCCATTATACTGACCTTCCCAACACGATCGCTGAAGACAAAATGGGTACATAACCAAATGCGGTGAAGAAAGCTGATGGTGCCTGGCTATTAAAAGATAAAGTGTTTGGGTTCTTAAAAGCTTGAAGACAAGTGTCCATCTAACTGAGAAGCCCATGAAAGAAGCACACCAGTCTGTGTGATCATGAGGTAGGATCAGGTATCAGGCATCAAAACCCAGGACAAAGATATTATCTATCAATGTGAGTGAGGAGGAGGGCAGAAGAGGGACCCAAGTCCATCTGTAGACACTTGGACATCCCCTTACAGAAGGGTCACGAGGAAGAGATGAGCCAGTCGGGGTGGAATATAGCACCAAGGAGACACACAACTTTCCGCTAGTTCTTTAATGCTTGCTTCCCTCTCCCCTGCTCCCACTATCATGACCCCGGTTCTACTTTACAGATCTAGTTAGATCAGAACATGTACACTGGCACCGATAAGAGCTCGCAACACATGGAACCCAGGACAGATAAAACCCTCAGGCCCAATAATGAGAGTAGTGATACTAGGAGGGGGAGTGGGAGGGAGGCAGAGAAGGGGCAACTGATCGCAATGACCAACATAAAGCCCCCTCCCAGGGAGACAAACAACAGAACAGTGGGTGAAAGGAGACATTGGTCAGTGTAAGACATGGGAAAAAAAACTATAAATTATCAAAGATTCATTGGAGGGCAGGGGATGAGCTGATACCAATGGCTCAAGTTGAAAGGAAATGTTTTGAAAGTGATTTTGGCAACATATGTACAAAGGTGCTTGACACGATGGATGAATATATGGAGTATGATAAGAACTGCAAGAGCCCCCAATAATTTTTTTAAAAGAAAGACATGTCATTTGTTAAACCTATAGTCATTAGCATAATCATCCCAGTCTCCCTACCACATTTTTCCACCTGAGTTTGTATCCATTTATCTAGTTGTAGATGACCATTATTGAAAGACTGTGTTTTTAAGAATATCTACTTTGTTGTCTTGAACTCTCATACTCCCTCCCACTATCTTCCCTGCCACTATCCCTTTTCCTTTGGTTGACCTTCTTATAGTGTCGTACACCCATGTTAAGGATCTTAATACATGGCTTTTTAAAGGATCTTTACTTACATGGCTATTAGACCGTTTGTACCAACATATACCCCACCACAGCATATAAAGACATTTCATCCTTACATTTGGGCACTATGTTACTTTTACCAGAAGGTGTATCAATCTCGGTGGGAGTCCAGGGATCTTAACACAGGTGTAGGAGTTAGTTTGACTGAAAGAAATGATTGCTCTCTTGAGAAAACTAGACATATCTATCTATCAGCAATGTACAGTAGGTAAGAGAGAACCAGAGATATCTTGGCAAATCCAGTAGAAAGTTGGATGCCAGTGGCTCTCCAAGGCTTTTGCATTATAGGATGGGGTGAGGCGAAGGGGGGAGATGGCACCGAATGCCCTGTGTCACCTACTGACAAGCTGGTGGTGGCTGCTTTAGTAGCTATAGAGTCTTGCCAATACTATCTTGTTAGACGCCAGTCCACTTCCAGGGAATGGATTTCAGCAGACCAGACAATGGAATGCTTTCCTTCTACTGAGTGTTTAGCAAGCTCTTTCTACTTTCACTTAGACCTCTCGGAGACGTGACGATCCCACCCAAGGAAAAATGTAACTATCGGCCTCAATTAGACCAACAAACTCTCATTCGATATATTTGTTTCCGAAGACATTCAAAGCCTGCTGAACCATGGTATACAGAAACCACTTATCAAAGAGACTATTCCCTGCCATTTTACAACACTGGTAAGTCAAGTCAATGGTTCTTTCTTCTGAGGAAAGCCTCGTCTGGGTCCCAGATCCACATCTCCTCTCCTTTCCATTACAGCAAATACTTGGAAGCAGTCCGGTTGGAATGGCTGGTGTGTGCCTAGAAACAGAATGAATGTAGAAGAGTGTTTCCAGAATCCTACTTCTGCCTATCGTATGTGCCTGCATTCAGCACAGCCAGGAAAAAAATGCATGAATGTCCTAAGTAGGATACAAATTTCCCACTCCTCACTGTTATTCATCAAAATCTTCATTGAGGGAATGTATTCCCTCCTCTCTTAGATTTTATGGCAATTGCATCCATTCTACTTATCAACATGGGTGATTAGACCCAAAAAATGGTGTAGTGTGGGAGTCTGACCAAATCTTCACATAAGTGCCAAATTACATTATTATATAACTGCCGGCCCACTGAGAATCATGGCCCAGTCAAGTTAACACAAAACCTTAAGTTTTAACCACCACAGCCAGCATTGATCTCATCATCTACCTATGCACTTACTGCAAGATGTGCATTTTTAAAATGCAAAATAGTCGGAGAGTAGTTATTCACTATTGTCATAAATGTGAAATGTTCAATAATGAGAATGAGAAGTAGTTCTTATTTGAACATTAATTTTAGAAATTTGAAATGCCTTTTGTAGTTGATGTGTCTATGCTGTAACTTGTGAAGAGGCAGTTGAAGGAGATAATTTGAATCAGTTGAACAAATCTTGTCATTAACAGGATGTCTAAATCAGTAGATCCCAATATTTGGGGGCACTTAACATTGACCTGAACCTAACTGCTACTTAAAGGTTGGAAGTTTTAAGTCTACCCATAGATGCTTTAGAAGGCTTGAATTATCTCTAAAAAGCAGTCACTGAGCACTCGCTGGAGCCCAGGTTCTACTATGACACACATCAGGGTCATGAATCACCGTGAGTCAGAAATGACTGGACAGCAATGAATAATTCAAGACGCGCTTTACCTTTCACCAGTTGCACAGCCTTCCATGTCCTGGTCATGTTCTACCTACTTCTAACAGCAATTATCTAAAAGCTTGACCCGGCTGTATGATCCACTCACTCATATGGTTGCCATGTTAGTGCTGGTTGGGGGGTTCAGTGACTTTTCATAGGGATTTTTCAGTGGGGTTACTTGAGTGTCTTGATGGCTTCTTTCAAAGAAATAATCCAAGAGAACAAGATGGAAATCACAATTCCTTTCATATGCGGGCTACTCATCACACACATTCAGTGTGGAAAGGGAATTTTACAAACTCATGCAAACCAAGAGGTTAGAATCATTGGGCACCATCGGGGAGATTGGCAACCAAAGTCTTATTTATTAATTTTTTTGTACCCATTATGTTTTGTTTGTTTGTTTGTGGGGGACATCACTGCCCTCTGGTGGTGGGAGTAGGAGGCCCAACCTTTGCTCCGTGGAGCTGGAATTGAGCCTCCATCCCAGTGGGCCGCAGTCCCGCGCACAACCACTACGCCACTGGGGCTCAGCCCTTTTGTACCCATTATGAACCAAACATTAGGGAGACAATAAAATGAATACCTGCTTCTATGGAGCTAACATTATGGTGGGAAATTAATAACAAATAAAGTTTAAATAGATAGAAAGATAGATAATAGAGAGATAGATGATAGATGATGATGGATGGATAGAGATAGATAGGTAGATAGATAGATAGATAGATAGATAGATAGATAGATAGATGATAGATAGATGATAGATAGAGCTAGTTATAGGGGAAATAAATAGTGTAATTAAACAGGCCTACTTTAATAGAAAATCCTGTATACAAAATGACATTTTGGTTGGGTCCTGAAAAAGAAGAATGTGTCGCTTAAACAGCATTTCAATAAAAGAAATCGGAAGTCCAAACGTCTTAAAGCCGGAAAGGGCTTGAAATCTTTGAGAAATAAGAGGAGGCAAGTGTAGCTGGTGAGAATGGTAAGGTGACTGGACAGTATTCTAAGAACAATGGGAAGACATTACAATTCTTTGAATGGAAGACCTATTAGTTATATTTCTGAAAGATCACTCTGGATGTATTTAGTACAGTATTGGGAGAGGGATAAGAGAGAAAACATGAACACCAGTCAAGAGTCTCTTGAGGAGGTTAGCCCAGAGATGACAGTGTCTTGGATCAACAGAATAGATGAAAAGGAAGAAATGGATTCCACATTTATTTTGGAAGTGACATCACTGGTCCAGGGTGTTGAATCTCATTCACTCATCCTCATCCCTTCAGGAAAGAATCTGCGAAATTATCATATGCCAATCAGTATAGTAGGCTTTAGCACTGCTACATGAAGCAAAATCAGACACATGGTCTCTATCTTCAAGGATACAATGGTATCTTCTATCTTCTATCCTCTATCTTCAATGGTACAACCAGTGGTAGAACAGACATGAAAGTCCAGCTGTCATAGACAGATGTGAAATAGAAGTTACTTGTTAAGAGATTTGCTGTCAATCAATTCCAACTCATGGCAAGCTCCACTGTGCTGAGGAAAATGGATCCCCACGGGGTTCAAGGCTATGATACTTCAGAAGCTGATTCGCAGACCTCATCTCTAAGGTGCCTCCGGGTAGTTTTGAACCACTTGTCTTTCAGTTAGTTAGCCCAGTGCTTAATCATTTGCAATACCTGTGGTGTTACAGGAGTATATAATAGGATGTCAGTGACAGTGTCCCTGAGGAGATAATGAGAGAGGAACTGAAGTATGAATTAGAACTGAACTCCGCAAGGAGAAAGAGCAATACAAAACATGCAGTGTGTCCCATGGCCCTGTAGTGAAAGGGATCATGGGATATTTGAGAATCTAAATGAGGAGTGTTCAGCAAGCAGGGAAATCAAGAGGTACCATGGGTCAGAATGTGTCTGCCAAAGTGATAAAAGTTAGAACAAGAACTACAGGTCACTTTTAGGTTTGGGGCCTTGAGCTCATGACTGATGAAAAAGAATTGAAAAGTAGGAGAAGGAGAAGGTGACATGACTAAAATTGCATCTTGGAAAGAACTCTGTAACTGAAAAAGAAAAGGGGGATAGGGAAGGAAGTAGAGTGGGGAAAATAATGAATTACGAAAGTCAGGAGGCAATTGTAGTGCTGGAAAGGAAATGTCCTTAACCTCCAAACCAAAAAACTCATGGCCGTTGGGTAGATTTCAACTCATAGTAACCCAGTATATTATTAGAATCACTCGAAGAGCTTCTAAAAAAATATCCAAGGGCTGAGCCCCGGTGGCGTAGTGGTTGTGCACGGGACTGCAGCCCACTGGGATGGAGGTTCAATTCCAGCTCACAGGAGCAAAGGCTGGGCCTTCTACTCCCACCACCAGAGGGCAGTGATGCCTAAAAAAATTTTTTTTAAAAATCCAGATGTCTCCAATATAATCTATACCAAGGATCTCCTGGTGGAGTGATATGGAAAATGGCACAGAACAGTGAAAAAGAATGGGAATTGTTAAGATCCAGCTAAATATAGGGTCACATGTGAGTTCCACCTCTTACAAACTGCGTGAAATTGGGCAATGTCAGAGAATCAACATATCATCGTAAGCCTGGTAGGGGCAATTGTACAGCGATAATTATTAAAGATTATAGTAAAGTCATAGGAAATATCAGAGATGGAAATAAGAGAGTCACACATTTCATGGTAGCATGCCCACATCAGCCCTGCTTGGTGGTCCATGTGGAGAGAGAATGAGACTGGCTTATTTTTGACCAAGGCGTATATAACCTTTTGGGGACATGTGAGCCCCGTAATTACAGGTAAAGACACATGTCATAGGAATGGGCTCTCCTATAGGCAATGTAATGAGGGGGATGATCTAGGGGTACATATGTGATAGGAAAGGGGGAGGTATTGGGGGTCCCCGTGTGACAAGGAGGGAAGACCCCAGATTCATGGTGATGGCATAACCTTCATTGCCCTTGGGCTGGAGACTTGATTTAACCAAATCAGTTCTGGGGAAGTGACCTGATGTCCTAACAGCACGGAGTCAGCCCTATCTTTTGTGGGAGAGACAATAGCTTCTGGATAGCTGGCACCTTTGGGAAGGATAACTAAGCTTCTGACCTCCCACCAGATGATGGCAAATGGTTACTAACATTTGCTTAATAATTTGGAGAAGATATAATTGTGGAAAAGTCTTATATTCCTCTGACAGGGAAAGTTATGGTTATAATATCAACATAGTTCTGAAAGTTTGTATAAATAAAATACCTGTGGTACACAGCACTGTATGTAAGGAAATTCTTGATAGAATGCTATCATTCAAACACTTGTATTTGCCAACAAATGCCCTCCTTGAGCCCTTACATTAAGAAATTCAGTTCTGATAGTGATTTAGGACTAAGAAGTTAGTAAAACATGAGAAATTCAATGAGTATGAATGTTAACAGCTGTGATCTAATACAAAAATGATCCAATGTTGCCCCTTGATAATGCCAGAACTTAAAGGGTTGAGCTCTGAAAATAGGGTTATCAAAATGTTAATTTATATGACTTATTTTATTCACATTTGGTAGACTTAAAAGATATGCCTCTCAATCAGAGTCTGAACCAAATAAAACCCCACGTTTGAAACAGATTCCTTTTTATTAAGTCCCATATATTATTTTGCTAATGAGCAAAATAACAATTGTTGTTAAAAGGACAATACATTAACATTTAAGAGTGGCTTTTCTTAAAGTCACCATTGTTTTTTTTTTAATTTCAGTTTGGAACCAGCTATCAAACCCGGTGTCATCAAATCCTAGACCATTTAACTCATGGTCAGAGTTCTACTGAAGAGAAAGGCAACTTTCAGAGAACATCTTTTAAATTAAACTAACCATGGTATTCAAACAAAGTAATATTTGGCATCCATAAGTGATTCTTTCAGACTAAGATAATGGTATCTGGACTACTATTCTAAAATATTTACATATTCAAATTAAACTGGTTAGTCTATCTAAAAGAATCAAGATCCAGCATTAGAGGGCTTGTTGTTTTTTCTTAATCCACTAGCAGACTTGCTACTGGTGCTGGCAAACTGTCTTATAATCAGCTTAATTCGTGGGACCAGACATGAGTATAATTATGCCTCCTCAAATTAGATCCCTGTTGAACTAAAATTGGGCAAAGAGATAGTGAAGCTTGCTTTGCAGACAATATTTTATAAAGAGAGAACCCTAAGTACTCCACAGAAAGACCATTGGAAACAGTTGAGGGGTTTTGTAAAGTCATATATAGGATTAGCAAGCAGAAAGCTGGAGAGCCTCACTACTAGTAAGTTCCCTCTAAAAGTACCATACTGAAGACGGTGGAGCTGTGAGGTTGCCTGTGAAACCTGGCAACACCTAGTGTGCAGAGGAGACTTGAACTTCCTTGGCTTTGTGTTTGTTTGTTTTTCACTTCCTTGGGGTTCGAAAAGCTGGGTGACCCTCAGGCACGCATCCCCAGTCAGTCTTCTGAGTGACCTTTCATTAGGGGTCAGTCGACCTGCCAGCCCTTTGGCTTGCAGTTGAGCCCTTTACCTAAAGACATGCGAAGATGAAAGGTGCCAAGTGATTCAATGGAGATAGTTCCCTCAACAATGGTGTGGGCACAATTAAAGACCGACATACCAGATGATACCTTTGGACTCTTCCCTCAGACCCCCAAGTCAATTCAAAATGAATCAGAGGCCCCTGTACGAGCTAAACTACAAAATGTTTAGCATCAAACCATTAAAATCTCCACGACCTTGAGTTAGACAAGGATTACTTAAATGTAGCATTAAAACGCTCTATAATGGGGGGTAAAAAAAAGGATAAAATGAAAGACTGCATCGAACAATGGATGACAAGCCACAGACTGGAAGAATTTACAACTTATATAAGGAGTCCCTGAGTGGGATCAATGGTAAGTGCTCGACTATTAACCAAAAGTTATTAACGGAAAAGTTAGTGGTTTGAATTTACCCAGGGACGCTTCAAATTGCAGCCCATTTTGAGACACACGGGGTCAGCTGTATGGTGCGTCTGCAACACACATGCAGGCAGGCTGTA
The DNA here is from genome assembly GCA_004026705.1 of Nesogale talazaci. Lineage (NCBI taxonomy): Eukaryota > Metazoa > Chordata > Mammalia > Afrosoricida > Tenrecidae > Nesogale > Nesogale talazaci. Next base: position 4,755 of record PVJH01010220.1, on the reverse strand, counting down.
CCTGACACTTCCAGGAAGCCCTAAGATTGATGTGAATGAGACAAAAAGGCCCACTGGCATCAGTCATTCCATGGGGGATCAGGCCAGACCCGTGATCAGGCCAGACCCAAGATAAGGTTGGTAAGGTTGGTTGTTGGTAAGGGGAAAGCCGCTATTATTATTTATAGAAAGCAAATATTAACCGTAAGTTTCTCAACGTAGACCCGTGTACCCTTCCCTAAATTACTCCGATCCAGTCTTGAGGCACAGGCAGGAGTACTTTGGTTCAGGCCAGACGTTCCGCTCCTCTCACTCCTGCATCTGGCGAGCACCCCACCCCTCTAGGCCTTGTCACACCAGTGGGAAAATGCCAACACAGGATTTCCCAAGCCTCTACTCTCAGCTGCTGCCACACTCCCTCGACCTCTGGAGCAATCTTCCTACCACACTAAAAGGGACGGCTCACCCTGGGGTGGGGAAAGGTGTGTAACCCCCACATGGGAAACGCCCAGCTGTCCTGCGTGCCTTGTGCAGTTCCTCCAATAACTTCCTGCCAGAAGGTACTCAGATCTCACTCCATGGACAGCACATCCACACTGCTGTCCTTTGCCATTTTGTGCCAACTTCAGTATTAAAGTTCTTTGGGGTCTAAGCGGTTCTTAGCCCAGGAACCCCATGTCCAAAGGATGTGCTCTGCTCTAAACTCTTCTTGCAGGTTGCAAGGTCACCCTGAGCCTCTGTGGGATTGGCCTTTATATAAGTACACCTCTTGTCAGTTGCACAGTATGGCTTTGGGCAAACCATAAATGATTTAATTTGCATAGTCTGCATCAAATGTTTTGTGGGAGTTACAGGAAGGAGTTACAGGACCATAGCTAGAATGGCTATATAAAAGCAATTCAGGGCTGAGCCCCGGTGGCGTCGTGGTTGTGCGCGGGACTGCGGCCCACTGAGACGGAGGTTCAAGTCCAGCAGTGGGGCTGGGTCTCCTACTCACACCACCGGCGAGCAGTGATGCCAAAAAAAAAAAAAAGCAATTCATTACAAAATATGAAACAGAACTTATTTGATGGCAACTTTTATTTTTAATATCTGGTATCTAAAATATACGTTGGTATCATAAAATGAGACAACTCATTTTAAAAATGCATCACAATCATGTGAAAATGTCCTAAAAGAATATAATCACATGGGAATTCAAATTGAAACAATAATCCCCACTGGAATGGCTCTTAGCAGCAAAACTGAAAGTAAGTCTTTGTGAGGATCTGGAGAATTTAGAACTTTTATTCATTGTTGGTGAAACGGCAAAGTGGTGAAGCCACTGTGGGAAACTTTGGTATTTCCTCAAAAAGTTAAACACAGAATTACCATATGGTCCTGTAACTTCACTAAGCATATACCCTAAAACTCTAAAGGCAGGGACACAAACAGATACAAGTACATGTGGACAAATGTTTACTTCTACACTATTAACAATAGTTTAAAAAGTAGAATGTCCATCAACAGATGAATGGGTATTAAAAGGTGACATTTCCATGCAATGAAATGTTATTCAGCTATAAAAAGAGCACAGTACCGACACACGAATGCTACAATATGGATGAACCTTAAGTCATATTGAGTGAAATCAATCAGAGCAACAAAACACATATATGATTTTACATATTTGCATGATATCTAAGCCAACATGTATTAATGGTTACCAGAAGTGAGTGAGAGAGGATTAAGGGAAATTACTCTTAAGAGTACTGGCTGGTGAAAATTTTAGAAGAGGATAGTGGTCATAGTTGTAGAGTATAATGAATGTAATTGAAGTCACCTAATGGTACATGTAAAAAATGTTGAAATAGTAAATGTTTTGTCATATTTTTAATCAAAATTTTAAAAATAAGGGGACAAAAATAGGCAAAGCAGGCATTTCACCATATTCAAATGACAAATGAAAAGAGGCTAGAGCATCTTTAGATATATGAGGAAAATGAAAATGAAAACCTGCAATTAATCAACACTACACTCATTAGGACCACTAGAATGGCTAAAACCAAAAGCAGACAATAAGTACTGACACAGATGGAGAAAAATGGGAAACCTTACATACTGTTGTTGAGAAGTTATGCAGTCCTTTTATAAGTTTCTTAAAAAGTTAAGACATAAATTCATCAGGTCCCAGCAGTTCCATTCCTAGATGATCAACTCAAGAGAAATGAAAACATAGCATCTGAGAAGCCAGAGGAGAAGCCACACAGCTTTACCCTGATGGAACCAGACCTCTGAAGCTGGAGAGGCCATGTGGAGATCCCTGCCAGCGATGAGTTGCTTCTGCCACCACTGGATGCTGTTGATGAACCCTGAGTCCTGGAAGTGAGGAGCCATGGGGAGACCCCTGCCAGCACCGGGACTCTGCACCCACTGACCTGTGACTTCGTGAGTTGGAAGGAGACATTATAAATTGGTATCGAGCATATCAGACTTATGACTTTGAACACTGGGATGCTTTCTCAGTGTTCCATTCCTTTTATAAACCATTCCCTTATATCCATTTGCGTGTCCATGAAATTTGTTCCTCTAGTCTACCCAGACTAACACAATGTCTATAAAAGCTTACATGCAAGTGTCCATGGTAGCGTAATTGCTAATGGCACTGAATCAGAAATCCAAGTGTCCCTGCATAGATACCGGAATGAACTAGACGCACCCATATTGACCCCAAACCACACTCAAGGCCATCAGGCACCTTCAACTCCTGGCAAACCTACTGTCAGACAGAGTGAAACTACCCCACGGGGTTTCCAGGGCTGCGAATCTTCACACAAGCAGATTGCCCGCTCCCTCTCCCTTAAGAGAAGCTGGTGGGTGCTAAATGCCAGCTTTTGGGTTAGCAGTCAAATACCCAAGGACTGCACCACCAGTGCAAACAATGGAATGCTATTAATCAATAATAGGAACAAAGTCTACCTCAAAAAATATGTTATGCCAAAGCAGTCCGTTGCAAAAAGCCACATAATAAGTTATGATCACATAATAATTTCATTTATGTAAAACATCCAGAAAACACCCAACTCTTTAGACACTGGGGATTGGTGAGGTTTATGTAAATTTATGGTTGAATCTTACTCTTAAAAGAGGTGAATTATATGTTAAATTGTACTCCCAATAAAGTTATATAAGAAAAAACCATATGCATGTCTTGCTTTGATGAAAATAAAACCACAAAATCAGAACAAGTCATCTCTCAAGTAAAGTAAGGAAAATGGACAAATTGCTGCTGTAGATGAAAGACGATCCGGAAATATGAGGAGCAAATACCAAGGGCTTAAGTAGAAAGAAAATATTTGAGAATGATGATGGAAACAAATGTACAAATGTGCTTGGCATACAATGGATAGATGCATGAATTGTGATAAGAGTTGTATGAGCCCCCAATAAAATGACTAAAGAAAAAAAAAAGAAAAATGATCCAAATCTAGTTTCCTTCTCATGTAGGATAAAAGATAAATCTGTTGCAAACAAATATCTAGACAAATTGTTTATGTTCGTGCTTCAAAATAAAACTATTCTTTAACTTTAAGAGGCAACAACAACAAAAAGAACTGGAAGATAAAAACCCATATTCTCTCCCCTCATTTTCCAACCCATTTTTGAAACGGGCCATTTCTTAACTCAAATACTGGCCCTAAAGCATCAAGTCAAAACACTTCGTTCTTTGATGGTCCCAAAAAGCTCTTCTACAAGGATTTTTCTTTTTAAAAAAAAATATAAATCATTTTATTGGGGGTTTTTACAGCTCTTATCCATACATCCATTCTATCAAGCACATTGGTACATATGTTGCCTTCATCATTTTTTAAACTTTTCTTTTTTTTGAGCTCCTGGTATCAGGTCATTTTTCCCCCTCCCATCCTTGATCAATTATATTTTCATATCTTATATTGTCTGTTGTCTCCCTTCACCACGTTTGTCCCTCTCAGAAGGGGTTACACATAAATCACTGCAGTCAGTTTCCTCTTTCTTCCATCACCTTCCCCCTACCCTTATGGTATAACTATTCCCATTACTGTTCCTGAAGGGTTGATCTGTCCTGGAATCCATGTGTTGAGAACTCTTATCTGTACATGCTTCTGGTCTAGCCAGGTTTGTAAGGTGGAACTGGGGTCATGATAAAGAACGAGAGGATTATTATGTGTTTCCTCAGTGCTATACTGCACCCTGGCTGACTTGTGAGGGGATGTCCAATTATTTACAGATGGGTCTCCACTCCACCACCCTCATTCACATTGATATAATTGTTTGTTTTGGATCTGCTGATGCTTGATACCTGATCCAGTTGGCACCTCGTGATCACAGGCTGGTGTGCTTCTCATATGGGCTTTGTTGCTTCCCTGTTAGATGGGCACTTGTCTAATGTCAAGTCTTTAAGACCCCAGATGCTCTATCTTCTAAAAACAGGCACCATCAGCTTTCTTCACAACATTTGCTTGATACCCATTTGGATTGTGTCAGGAAGTTGAGCATAGCGGAATGCCAGATTATTAGAACAAATTGTGTTGAGAGGATTTGAGTACAGGCCAAATGTCCACCTGCTACCTTGATTCTCAACATAAAAATATTATGCACGTAGGTCTATATCCCCATCATTAAAAACTTCTTTTTGAAACATTTACTCACCTGATAACCTGAATCTTGTCCTCTCAGAGTTATTTTTTGTTCTCCAAACTCAAAGAACTTTACAAAATAATATGTTTTAAGTCACTGGAGGGTGCCAAAATTGTCTCT
>PVJH01010219.1:0-74877 GCA_004026705.1 Nesogale talazaci | reverse complement strand
TGGAGCTGATCTGCTCCTTGTTGGACATGCCATGTTCTAGACGTGGCCCAGACCCTGGCAGACAGCATGGAGAGCTCCCTGTCATGTCAGGTAAGCCTGGCTAAGGCAGGGCCTGGTGCAGAGGGTTCCAATTCAGGAAACAGAAGCAAGAGGATCTAATCAGGAAGGCCCAGCCTTAATAGTCTGCGGTAAAAGGATAGTCCTCCAAATGGGCCAGTCTGTGGGAAGAACAAGAGAGAGAGTATAAGGGGCCTGGGCTACTGCCATCAATGCAGCTGTGGGGCCATTTTCCTCTGGGCCACGACTCTCAAGACAGGGGCCCGCACCTTTGCCTTGCCTCAAATGAATCTCAGTGTATGTTGGGAAGCAAGGCAGACAAGCAGTGACCAGGGGGCCATGCTGGCCTGAGGTTGGCAGTTCAAAGACACTCAGAGGCAGTTTGGAAGAATGTCTTGGGGATCTGCTTCTAAAAGGTCACCAGACCAAACTCACTGCCATTAAGTTGATGCCGACTCATCGGACAGGGTTGAACCACTGCAGTAAGTTTCTGAGAGCGTAACTCTTAACAGGGGGAGAAACTCCCCCTCTTTCTCACTTGGAGCGGCCAGTGGGTTTGAACTGCTGATCTTGCTATTAGCAGCCCAATGTGTAACCATTACGCCACGAGGGCTCCTTCTGAAAGGCCATAGCCATTGAAAACTCTATGCAGCGTGACTCTACTCTGACGCACACGGGATCTCCATCAGTCAGAATCAACGTCATGGCGGCGGGGTTCAAGGTTCCTAAGCCTGGAGCTAAGCGATGCGACAAGTGCCTTTCAAGTATTACTTGGCTTAATCCCGGCAGTTCAGACGATGAACAGCATTTAGGAATATACATCTTCTCCTAGTCATTTTCACCCTAGTACTCCAATCTTAATTTTCCCAAACACCATATGATAGCATTTGGAGACAATGCTTCACTGTCTTCTGAACCGTCCAGCTGACTCTCTACCAGTTTCGAGTAAGTCCTGAGGCTCAGTGTAGTCTGAGTGGCCCGGTCCACTTACTCTTGTAGGGTGCAGGCTCTCCAGTTCCGGTTGAAGCTGAGTATGGTCTCCATCTCCTCCTTGCTCAACTGGAAGTCGAAGACCTGGAAAAGAAGGAGTTCCAGCCCATCTCGGTGGTCTTATTGCAGAGATCGCAATCACACTGCCCCTGTCCCCATGATGTCTGCAGGGCATACATTTTCCTGTAAACTACCCACAGCCCTCAAGCCAGTTCCAAATCTGTAGAGCATTTCGGAGGCTATGAATCTTTACGGAAGCAAATAGCCTCATCTTTCTCCCTCAGAGTCACTGCCGGATTTGAACAGCTGAACTTTGTAGCTCGCAGCCCGATGCTGAGCCCACGGTATCATCAGGTCTCCTTTTGCTTTAGACTGGCAAATCAAATCCAATAACATACACAAAGAGTCACACACCAGGACCCGGTGGGACTTAGCTCAAGCATGCACGGCTGGTTCAGGGTTCACAATTGCGAAGTATAATTCATCATACAAACAGGCCGGCAAAGAAAATCCGAGGGCCACATTCAGTAGATACAGAAAAGCATCCATTGGTAGAGAGATATAGAAAAGATGGCAGGTCACATAGGAAGATGTCATTTTTTATGAGCTGGAGTCCTCCCACCATAGAAGGGTCCCTGATGAGCACCTGGGTGCTCCCAGGAAACAGGTCTTCCACCACAGAGACCCTCTGCTGTGGGGGTCAGGTGCAAGGCCACGAGAGTTTACTCTGCCTGTAATCGTGATCTGGGGTGATAAGTGACTTCTTGGGACAACAGGCTGGAGCCATCTCTGGCCCACAGGTCACCCGTCTCAGCTCTTAATGAAGCCCATCTTTAGGCATCGGAGGTGGCAGGCAGGTAAACAGGGAGTGCAGCCCCCCAGCAATGCATGCAGGACCAGATGAAAAGCCTGGTGAGAGAAGTCTCACATCTTCCCCTCCACCGAGAATACCCCGAGCTCTCCCGCAGGCTCCTACCTGGAAGTTCTCCGCAATGCGCTTCGGAGTCACTGACTTGGGGATCACAACAACATTCCTCTGAATGTGGAACCGGATCAGAACCTGTGTGAGGAAAGCATCCAATTAGACTCTCCCAGGACCTTCCCTCCTCCGACAGACAAAGACTGTCGCTCTCCGGCCCCCTGTGTCTTTGTGTAGCACGGTAACTATGGACTGAGAGTGTGTCCCCATCAGACAGAGACAACCTCTGCTGGCCAGTCCGCCGAATACTCACAGTGAACCTAACAAGCAGTCTCTCGCTTTTAAAATTAGAAAATAGGGGAATGGGGGTGCAGCGACGGGTCCCAGAGTGGCACACGGTAACGGAGCCCAGGTCCCTGCCAACAAAACTCTCTTCAGTGAATGACGGCTCTCAGGGAAAGCTACCCAACAGACACAGTTCCTTTCTCGGTAATAACCGTCTCCTGGAGGACAGTAGAATTTTCAGGGAGGATTTGACCAGCTTTCTCTGCCCTACTCTACTCTTTTTAGAAATAACAGGAAGACAACACAAAGTCAGAAGCCCGAAGCCCTGGAGGGCAGGGGTTGGGGGAAGACGTGTGAGAGCCATGTACCTGGGCAGGGGTTTTCCTGTGCTTCGCAGCAATCTGCGTAATCTTGGGATTGTCCAGCAGGGAAGGGTCCTCTGGTGTGGCCCTAAGGTAAAATAAGAGGATGTTATGTTGTCCCCGGAGGTGGCTCCCACCAATCGTGACCCTGTGCAACAACGGAACAAAAACATTGCCCAGTCCTGTACCTTCCTCACCATTGTTCCCATGCTTGAGCTCCTTGATGCAGTCACTGGGTCAAACCATCTCATCGAGAGAGAAAGATGAGGGGCACGTGTAACTAATCACCAGGGTTAGGGACCGCATGACGCATGGATGGGCATCTCTCTCAAGGAATGATAGCTCCAAGATGGGTCCTCCCTGTCTCCTCCAATAATTCCCAAGTGTGGGTAGACACCCCTCCCATGGTGGCCACAATGCTGTTCCTTACAATCTCCTCCATCTGAGAGATGGACAGAAGAACGTGAAGGTTTTGTACGGCCCTTGGGCCCACGCTGATCTCTGAACCTCACCTTGATCCAGCTTTGAGTGGCTGAACTTGGCTATCTATGGCCACAAGGGCAGGTTATTAAAAAACATCCCAACTTTATCCACCATGATCTTGTTAAGGTGTGCCAAACTCATTGCATTAGACATATACTAATATTCAATGGCATATAGACTCACACCAACACTAACTAATTACCAGTCTTTTTCAAAGAGCACCCAGAGCCAGGACGCCAAGGAGTCTCACCAAGGTCTGTTTGGAGAGCCCAGGGGGCTGTAGGCAGTGACTGTGATGCCCTTGGACTGACAGTACAGGATCAGCTTCTCCTGCGTGAGGTATGGGTGGCACTCTATCTGCAGAAACAAGCCATCTCCATCACTGGGAAGTCAGTCAGGGTTTGCAGCAGCTCGTGGGGTGTTTTCCATGCCCACAAAGTTCAAACATCACCTACTGATGATGGGGGCACTGGATACAGTGGTTTGGTTCTCATCTCCCTAAAGTAAACTCACCACAAGACCCTGAGAGGAGACTCAGGGCATAACCCTGAACTTGCCTCCAAATGTTCTTGAAACCCCATTTACCTGGTTCATCACTGGCTTGTGTTTCAGTCCGGGCTTGTTCAAGAGCCTCTCAATCTGGAAGTGGTTGAAGTTGGAGATGCCAATGGTTTTTACCAGCCCCTCATCCACCAGCTCTTCCATGTCCTGTCAGGGAGGCATATCAGTGAGACTAAGAATAGGTTGGGAAAAAACATTGAGGAGATAAGAGTAGATGGAAGAGGGATAGAATCCAAGACTCTGAGCAGGAACATGTAAGAGAGATTTGGAGGTCATATTATCTATTGTTCTCAAACTGGACTACATTTTTTAACTATGGGGAAGCTGGAAAAATACTAGTGCCTGGGTTCCAGCCCAAGTTTTGTCCTGAATTGGTCTAGGAGGTGACCCAGGTATTGGGACTTTTGAAACCCCCTATGGGATTTCAGCACACAGCCTAAGCTACAAATTGGGAAGGTGGTTGACAAAAGTTTTCACATATAGAAAACTTGATGTGATCTTAAGACTCCTGAAATTCAAACATGGACCATGAGACAAGGGACTGATTCTGTGTACTGCAGACCAGGTTTAGTTGGGTGTGTGATACATGTAGTCTCCTTCAAGCACTTTTTTCCCCTTGCATTTCCTTTTTTTTTTTGGCTTGAGAGCAGTCCACAGGTTTGTTGATCTGGTGGTAAGTCTAAAGAAACATACTTTGCTTCTGCTTTAATCCTATCATCACACCTCAGACCCTCTCATCGTCACCAGCAATACTTCTCAAGCCTTTAGGATGCGTTCTTTAGCAATCATTGCTAAGCTCATTCAAAATCGGAATTGTTTAACAAGATCTCTGGGTTGTATATCAAAAGAAAAGCTATCGGCATCACAAAGTCAGCTTCGGCATGACCCTGGAACTTGCCTGGTGAGGATATGCCATGTGTAGTTAGTTTCTGCACATCAAAGTCAGAAATTGTATTAACAACCATAGTAATGATTGATCGCAAACCCCCACCGGTTGTCCAATCAAAAGCTGTAATAAATTATCAATCGTGGGTAGCAGCACACCTGACATGTGAGCCACAGACTATGTTGTTATTCTAAGGTGCCATCAGGGTGGTTCCCAACTCATTGTGACTCTATGCACAACACAAAAACTACCGGTGATTGGGAGGGACCTGGCCCAACTACAGAAGGAGTTGAGGAAATTAAACCGCATGAAGCACATGGGTTCTTTCAGCCCAGCAAGGAGCAGTATGGAACAAGAAAGGAAAGGTTTTGTTGAGAGCATGATAGAACTTACCTGCCAGGCATCCAAAAATGTTGTTTTACTGAGGAGGACATTGCCTTTATCATCTTTGGGTATAAATTTCTTCCCGGGCTATAAATACAAAACAAAAAACTTTAACGGGAGTCTGTCCCTAGACACCTGCATTGTGTCCCAAGGTTCTAAGAGCCTGGGCCACCCCCATCAGCTACACAGCCACACTTGCCTGCCCTTTTGCAGGCTGTATGCTCTAATTTCTGGAATGTGAGATTCAATGCAAAGGACAAGTCATTACACTGGGAACCAGTGTTACCTATAAATCCTCATATTTATAGGTTCTCTTTTAAATACATGTTATATATAATTAATTCAGATGTTTACTCTGTATCATTGACAAAATTATTCCATAGGCAACTGTTGTCACCATGGAATTAACCGCATCTAGCTGGAACCCCGACACCCTTAGGGATAAAATTTAATTTCCAGAGCAGCAAATAAGGATTCCACCTCCAGAGTGGATTTACTAGGGAAGATTAAAAAACACGCTTTTTCTCCCATAGGTGCAGGTGATGGGTGCTGGAGATGGGTGATAGCCAGTTGGTGCCCTTGCAGGGCATGAGGTGAGTAAGTTGGCATCGTGCTGTGTTCAAATGTACAGGAACACAGGAGGAGCGCAGCTCAGGAAAGCCTTGCTGGATCTCCGGAGAAGTTTGGTCACACCTGAGTGTTTCTACAAAATGCCACACCCAGCGTGTGTTTGGATGACAGGAGGGCTGGGTTCTGAAATACTGTGTTGCGACACTCTCTGCCCAAGCATTACCCTGGGAGAGGAGGCCTTGTCATGGACCTGGGAAAGAGACAGCATGGCAGACACCCTCCCCGTGGTCCTCCAGACCCCACGACTTCTCACACGTAATGAAGAACAGACACAGCCTACGGTCAGTTTTGCAAACATGGCTTCAGCATCTCTATCAGCGGGTCCTTCCGCTGCACCATGCCTCCTGGCCCACCAAAGTTCACAGGTGTGAAGAGAAAGAGCTCCCACCTTGGCATCTTACAGATGGCTCCTAAAAGATGGGACGGGGGTGTGGGGGGTGTGGGGGGGGTGTGAGGGTAGCACCAACCTGCAGTCCCTGGGGCCAGTGTATTAGGTAGCTGTCGAGATAGTCCAGTTTCAGATTGTTAAGGGTCTTCTGGCAGGCTTCTTTCACCAGGGGCTTCTCGAAGAAGGTGGGCCACAGCTGCAGGGAGTGACCACCCGGGTCAGTGGTGAGAAAGAAAGCTCCGTCACCCACAAGGCCCTATTCTTGCCTCTAACCTGGGGACAGACTCTCTATAACAAAAAATGGTTCAGAGACACAATCCAGGGGAGCTTGGCCACCAGGGCTCAGCAAGTCAAGGACTGTCCCTACGAGTTGAGCAGCTGTTCGCCTTGCCCGGTCTCACATGCCAGGGAGCACATTTGGTTGCCACACTTATTCCCAGCCTTGGCCGCAGAGGACTGAGGGCAGGAATGATGTGCAAATAGGATTCCAAGATCTCCCCTGCCTCGCAGCAGAAGGTGGTCTTTCTGTGGCCCTATGAATCTGGCCTGCCAGGCCCCCTCCACCTTTGTGGCTTTCCACACAGCCTACCCAGACTCAATAAGGCACACACGATCTGTGCAGTCCCTAGAACATGCTTTAGCCATTGCCAGGAGCTTCTGTTTTAGCCATTCACGCACCACACTTCTCCATTTTCTGGAAGAGCACATCCATGCTCGGGCAAGGGAGAAAGACCCTTGCCGAGATGGATTAGCCCAGTGGATGCAGTGCTGGGCTCCACTACAGCCATGACCGTGAGGTTGGTGGAGACCAGAGAGTCTTGAATTCTGTTCATCATAGGGTTGCCACGAGATGGAACCCCCTTGAGAGTGCTTCATCACAACTGCCCTGTCAACTCAGCAGCTAGCACCACTCCACTTTGTACCACATTTATCTTGACTGTGCTGGAAGAAGGAAATGTATGCATGGCCATGCAAACAAAAGAACCCCATTGGTTTCTCAAGGCTCCCGTGGAAACCCTCAGGGCTAAATCTGAGAGATGAAGATCTGCAAAAACAGCTTCTGGTCCCATCCCTGAGGGTACCCTCAGCACTTCATCAACGCAGAGCAGAGGAGCCCTAATGTGGGCAGGGGGGCTCGGGCATCATGGCGGCTCAGTGGAAACCCAACTGAGGAGGGGTCCAGCAATGTCTACCCACTCCAGTCCTGGTGGAGGGAGTGTGATCATTTGGGCCCCACTCTGGTCCTGGCAGGGGATGTGGCTATGCAGGTGCCAGGTATTTCCTATGGCAGAATGGGCCGGGAAACAATGTGCTCTTGGGGAAGGCTGATGAACGCCTGATGTTAACCAAGTCCAATGCCTCTGGCTGCCCTAGGGTTCATCCTCTTGCCACCCCAGGGGCTTGGGCACCTTGCTGACGATGAAGAGGTCCTCACGCTTCACCACCTTCTCCTGAAGCTTCTCCTGGATGGCCTCTCCCACCTCGCTCTCATTCTCGTACAAGAAAGCGCAGTCAATGTGTCTGTATCCTACATCAATGGCCGTCTTCACCGCCTCCTTGACTTGACCCGGGGCAGACTAAGGAGAAAGAGAAGACAGTCTTATGCGCTCATCCAAAGATGACCTCTCCCAAACTCCTCTCCACAGCCTACCTCTCCACACCAGTCTTACTGGAGTCCCCAAGCCCAGGGAACATTAAGGCAGAGAACACCTTTGGAAGTGTGTTTCCAGAGAAGGCAGGAAGAGGAGTTGACATGGCGACTCAGGCTCCTTTCCCATCCTATCCAAGGGTTGGTTGAGTCCCTGTGAATCCAGGTTCTTCTCTGAGAGATTCTCTGGTCTGTGGGGATGACTCACTGCTCCTCGTATCTCCCCTTCCAGATATGGGGCAGTGGCATGGTTTTTAGTGTTTTCTCTTCTAAACATGGTAGGGGTCATGGATCTTTGTGCCCCATTGTCAAGATGGGGTGATCTGTTGCTCCTTGCCCCCCTTTTCTAGGGATGGAGTGACCATGAATGTCGGCAAAGACATGGCTGAAACACTGCTCTGATGTGATTCAGAAGAACTGGCAGAGAAGTTCTCCAAACAGGGGTAAGGCCATGTAACATGCCAGTGCAGATAGAGTCATGCCACACAGCCTGCTAAAGGCTTGGCTTTTGGTAGATTATGAATTCTCTATGCTGGTTCCAAAAAAAAAAAAATGAGAATGAGAACAGTATCTATATCAGGGTGTGGTTGGGACAGTGAAGAACGCTGGTGAATGGAATATTCAGCACAGGATCCAGGACCCAGGAAAGCTATCACTGAAGTAATAACATTTCAGAAAAAGTGCTAAAAAGACCACCTTGGGAGTCGCCCGGTTCTTTTCCCATCTTGAGGTCAAAAAAGAAAGCAGCAAAAGTAGCAATTAGACATAGCGCGTTTGAGTCTAACCCGGTGGTTCTCAACCTGTGGGTCACGACTCCTTTGGGGGTCGAGGGATCCTTTCACAGGGGTTTCCAGATCCATAACAGTAGCAAAATGACAGCAATGCAAAAGCAACAGAAATAACTGCATAGTTGGGGGGGCCACGCCCCCACCCCGGAGGAGCTGTGTGAAAGGGTCACAGCACCAGGAAGGTTGAGAACCGCAGGCTTCACCTGACCAACTCAAAATGGATGAAGACCACAAAAGAAAGAACTCTGCAGGGAGCATACACTTTTCAGAATCACTTCTTTGGTGAAATAACCCACATGCCAAGAAGTTCAACAAAACAGAAGGTGCGGCTGTATGCAGCAAGCCTGGAGACCGCGTTTGTGGGGAGGCTGCAGCGCTGATGGGGATGAAATTTCCCTTCCTAGTTAGAGTGGATGGGACTGAATGAGCTGGAGGTCACCTACTCCTCCAGAGGGACCCGGGTGTGCTTCCTGAGAACTGCCTGCTGGTGAAGGAGAGCCTCCCTGGTGGAGGAGTTGGGAAGAACCGTGCAGGGCACAGAGACGCTGGAGAAAGAGGAATCTGGCTTCCTCATGGTAAGTCTGCGGATAACACTGTCCTTTTAGGGACGGTGAATAAAGTCTGTTAAGAGACAATCCTTGGCTGAGGCCGGGTGGCGTAGTGGTTGTGGGTGGGACTGCGGCCCACTGGGATGGAGGTTCAACTCCAGCAGCGGCTCCACAGGAGCAAAGACTGGGCCCCCTACTCCCATCACCAGAGGGCAGTGATGCCAAAAAAAAACCAAACAAAAAAAAAGAGACAATCCTTGTCATTGTACAACTCTTAATTGACGGGATTGAACTATGGACTGACCCATGTATTCACTCCCCATTAATAATAATGTTTTTTTAAGGGCAATTATAGAAAGCTAACTTCTCTTGAGAGGTCCATGGACTGGAGCTCTGGTTATGCCGTTGACACGTGCTCAGTCCGGCCCATAGAGATCCAGCCAACAGAGCCTCACAGATGGTCCAGTAGCAACCAGACCACTTTCTGGGGAGGCAGTGCTTCTGAGACTTGAAGTCCAAGAGTACCTACCCCCCCCTCCCCCCCCCCCCCCCCGGCTCAAGGACAGATTCCAGCGCAAGATGCTAGACAGCCTGAGAGCTTGAATTCCTAGTAGTTCCCAGGACACCACACCATGCACAGCCAAGGCCACAGCACTGAGCACCCCAGCCCCCTCTCCTCAACTTTCCACTGGGCAGCAGACTCGCTAGAGGCCTAGAGTACTGTGGGCCCCCTTTAAAAGCCCCAGAGTCAGGAAACAGAGCAGCGGTTCTCAACCTTCCTGATGCCATGACCCTTTCATACAGTTCCTCATGTGGTGATGACCCCTCAACCATAATATTATTTTCGGTGCTTCATCATCACTGTCATTGTGCTACTGTGATGAATTGGCTGAGCCCCGGAAAAGGGTCGTTCAACCCCCAAAGGGGTGGCAACCCACAGATCAAGAACCGCTGAGCTAGAAGCATCATCCAGGTTAGAACACTGCTTCTCAGCCCAAAGGCTCCTTCAAACTGGGTTCTGGTAGAAAATTCTGGTCTTGCTGAGAAAGACAGGCTTGTAGGCTTGGAGTCTGAAGATGCTAGAGAGAGGGGGACATCTGATCTTGTCCAGGGCAAGACTCTTCTCTGCCTTCTCCTCCCCTCCCCTCCCCTCCCCCAGCTGGACTTCCAGGACGCGGCAGAGAGAAGACCAAGGACAAGAGTCCAGGAGGGAGGCAGGCACCCACACGTATGCCCATGTACCTGCCAGGTGCCCAGGCCCATGATGGGCATCTTGGCTTTGGTGCTGAGCTCCACGAAGGTGGCCATGGTCGGTGCAGTATGGCAGAGAGCTGAGCAGATGAATGCTGAGCAGAGGCTGCTCTGTGCCCTGCTTAAGAAGGGCTGGCTGTGCCACGGAGGAAGGCGTTGGCCTTGAGACTGGGCGGTCTCCACCCGCGGTAAACAGCCAATCCATTGTATTGTCCTTAATACTCTTTGCTGCTGCCAAACTCAAACCCGGCAGCCTTGTGCAGTCCTCCCTGGTGTCAAGTGCACAGACAACTTCCTGACAGGGACCCCTAGGGAGGACTCCTGGTTTTTTTGTTGCAAGCTGGAAGTGCGGTCAATGGAGCTGCGCAGGCATTTTTGTGGGTGCCTCTGGGATGGTACACCGCCCCCCAGGTACACTTTCCCTGGAGCAAGGAGCTTGCCTGTTAGCCACCTGGGTGGGAGTTGTGTGCCTTGGAGACCCTGATCGGTTCACTTGACAACGAACTTCTAAGGCACTTTCTTGGGCCTCCATTAAAAAACAAATTTTGCAATAATGCAGATAGCATGTGCTCATTACAGAAAAGTTGAAAAAAAAAACCAGGCTATGATAAATAAGGAAAGAGAAATCCCTAGTAGTCCCAGCTCTCAGCATCTGATGCTAGAGTAGTTCTCTGGCCTCACACCATGATCTCCGCAGGTGTATTCGATGTTCACAGCACGTTCTGTTACATGTTATGGATATATATATATATACATACACATACATACTATATATTCACATACCATATATATGCATACAATTAAAAAAGACTTTTGTAAAGACATTTGACAGCAAGTATCCTTTCCAACGATTCTAAAATATCTTTCCCCCCAAAATGGTGGCCTTTAATATTCCCACCAGAGGGGCAAGACTTCTTTCTCCGTGTCCTCACCACCACTAAATATTGTCATTTAAAAAATAAAAATGTTTGGGTAGAAAATGACTGGCACCTGAGAGATGAATCTCCCAAGGTAACCATGAGGATGCTCTCTTCCCTGGCATCCAGCGTTGTTTCTCCTGAGATCTCCCCCACGGGGGTGCATGGCAGCGTTTTGATCCAGCATGCTTCAGGAAGGGAGAGGCACTTGACCACTAAGCCACTTTGCCCTGGAGTTGATTCTGACTCATAACAAGTCTCTGGGCAGAGTCAAATGGCTCCCTGTAGTTCCTGAGAAGGCCCCTCTTCATCAGAGCAGACCTCTGGGGTTGCTGGTGGGCTCCAATGGAGCAGCCCCGTGCTTAAGCCACTGCAAGGAAGTCAGAAACCATGATGTTGAAGGAAGAAGCCAGAGACAAAAGGTACCGTGGATTTCATGAATCCATTTTTACGAAATATCCAAACAGGTAGGTTCATGAAAGCAGAAAACTAACTAGTGGCTGCTGAGTCCCGGGGCAAGGAGAAGTGGGAAAAATGACTGCATATTGGGTGTAGTTTTCTTTGGAGATGATAGGTGATTTCTGGAACTAGCTAGCGTGCTGACAGACGAGCCCTGTGAATGCACCAAATACTATTTAATATTACACAAATTTCACTTGAATGAAAAAAAATTAAGCATAATCAGACTAAATCCCAGTATTAACCCAGGACAAGCCTAGACAAATTGTTTAATCTGACTCTTCAGATCAGCATGCTTCTCAAGCCAGAAGGCACAAGTTGATTTTCCTACCCGGGTTGTGGGGCTTTGTTCAGACAGTTGAAGAAAGGTTTGCAAATCACAAAAGCCCAGAGCTATTCTGACAGGTACTGAAATTCGCAAGTCATTACACTATGCAAAGAATCCCATCAGGATTCAGAGAATCTTTTTGATCTTTCAAAATGATGTTAGCGATGACGGTCTAGACAGACATGCTACACCAACACTCTTCATCAAAGATGTGAAAATCAAAGCTACCGAGGAAAATCCTGCAGGATAGAGGAAGCTTGATCCTCCGAAGAAAGGAAATGAATGAGCCAAACCCCAAGGAAGGCCATTAAGAGGAGAGACCCCTACAAAGATCAAGAGGAACAGCATATACTGAGTCGTAAACTACGGGTTAAACAAGCCCACCTATGTGATATAATAATCTCTGGCATGCCCCAGAAAAAAAAGAGAGGTGGCCACCCCCTGGTTCCCCACACCTGTTGGGTAAAGGACCCACTAGTGCACTCAGGAGGAATGTTCGCACCCCTTCCTCCACATCCCTGGGTTGATGTGTGCACTCTGACAGAGGTACAGATGCGACAGATGGCTGCATGGCACAGGGAGCTAATGGAGACATGCTGGGTATCCCACAATGGAGGGGACACAGGTCCACACATTTGTGGCCGGGCAGCAGCAGAGGCATTGACTGGCCACTCAGACACGGGGGGGCTGACCCTGGTTAGTGACTTGGGCTAAAGCTGTTCAGCAACTGGAGTTTGGTTTTATTTTTTGCATTTTCTTCCATCAATGGCAGGCAGAGGCGGGATCATCCCTGGTGTCACGTTCCCTGGCAGCCACAGAAGTCAGCCCTGGGGTGAGGGCCTTGATAAAAGTAAAGGCCAGTTCTGGTTTGAGGATTGGGAGTCCGTCTGTGCCTTTTGTTTGTTTGTCCCCATTGTTATATACACCGCAAGTAGAGAGGCACTAGATAACACAAGTGGAGTCTTCCCTAATTCTCACAGTCCCTCATGGACAACACAGGTCACCCCGTTTGGGCTGGGGCTGGACCAGGCAGTCCCCACTCCCTCTCCAACCTCTTGGGAAGATAAAAGACCTGCTGGACTAGCAAGCTCCTGCATTCTACGGAGCTTCTCTTTCTGGGCAGGGTCCCCACAGTCCCTCTCCCAGCCTCAAGGCCTTGCAGCTGCAGCACTAAAAGTCTCCTCCTTATCAGTACATATGTCCTTGACTCAGACCCCATAGACCTTATGGCAGGGGGAGTTGCTTGCTCTGTCTGATTCTTAGGGTGTGTTAGTGTTTGGGCTTTTTGTTGTAGTTCATTCTTGCTCCACTTGACTGGATTAACTGTGTCCCATATGATGTAATGACACCGTCCCCCCCACTCCTTCAACAGCTACAATTAATACGCAAAGACCATGATCCTCTTCATGACCACATGCTTAAGAAATAGAAATAAATATTAAAAATAATGCCTTGTAGTCAATGGACATTTTATTTTATACAAAGAAGCAAGAAGAAAAGCACATTTGAGGGACAAATATGCAGGGCTAAAGGACTCATCTGAGGAAGAAGAGGCATTTGAACTATCAGAAAAGGAACTGAGAAGACTGCTCCTCAGATACTTTTAACAGACAGCGAAAAAGATCAAGAGAGCTACATGGAGAAAAGAAAACAAAACAGAAAGGGGTCATTAGAAGAACTCAGGAAAACACTACAAGAGTAATCTGACAAAAAAATGAAAGATTAGATACCATACAGAAGCATCAAATAGAATGTCTGAAAATTAATACTAACATGTTAGAATTAGGCAATACATTGAAAGAGCAAAAGAGCAGAAGGGAAACAATGGAAGGCCAATTTAAGGAGCATGAAGGTAAATATATTGATATAATCTACAAGAACAATTGAAAAAAGAACAAACCGTCTGACCAAAATAAAAAAAAAATATATATATATATATATATATATATATATATATATATATGTGGGATACTATCAAGAGGAATAACACATCTCTGTTGGGAATGTCAAAACAGGAAGAAATAAATAAGCAAAAAATCATAGAAAAAATAGTCCAAGAACTGCTATCATAAAAGTTCCCTAATGAAATAGATCTATGTACATATATTTATAGACTTAGCATTAAGGTAGCAGACAGACATTGAAAGACACTTTGTTCTAATAATCTGGCATTCCTTGATGCTCACCTTCCAACAAAATAGGTTGGGAAGGCAGAATGGGTGCATAAGCAAATGTGGCGAAGAAAGTTGATGGTAAAAAAAAAAACAAAAAAATAAAGAAAGAAAAAATAAAGAAAGAAAGAAAGAAAGAAAGTTGATGGTGCCTGGCTATCAAAAGATATAGCACCTGAGGCCTTAAAGGCTTGAAGATAAACAAGAGCCATCTAGCTGAGAAGTAACAAAGCCCAGATGGAAGAAGCACACCAGCTTGTGTGATCATGAGGTGTCAATGGGATCAGGCACCAGACATCAAAGATCTAGAACAAAAAATCCTATCATTGTGAATAAGGGAGACCAAGGAATGGAGACCCAAAACCCATCTGTAGACAATTGGACATATCCTTATAGAAGAAGGGTCACAAGGAAGAGACAAACCAGGCAGGATGCAGTATAACACCAACAAAACATACACCTTTCCTCTAGTTCTTTAATGCTTCTTCCCTTACAATATCATCACTCCAATTATGCCTTACAATTCTGGCTATTCCAGAGCATGTACATGGGTACAGATAAGAACTGGAAACACGGGGAACCCAGGACAGATAAACCCCTCAGGACCCATATTGAGAGTATTGATACCAGGAGGGTAAGGGTAAGGTGTGGGGAGAAAGGGGGAACCAATCACAATGATCTACCTATAACCCCCTCCCAGATGGGCAGACAATATAAAAGTGGGTGAAGGGTAAGACATGCAATAATACTTCATACATTATCAAGCGTTCGTGAGGGAAGGTGCAAGAGGGAGGGAGAGATAAAAAAAGAGAAGTTGATGCCAAGAGTTCAAGTAGAAAGTACATGTTTTGAAAGTGATGACATCAACAAACGCACGAATGTGTTTGACACAATGGAGGGATAAATGGACTGTGATAAGAGTGGGATGAGTGGCCAGTAAAATGATCATGACAGGGATTTATGGACTAGTATTAGACTGATGGACTTGATCTGGACTGGGCTGGGATGTTTGCTTGATAAATAATTACTTCTTGATATAAAGCTCTTTTAGTTACCAAACCTTAAAACGAGAAAACTAAGGCACAGAGGAGTCCATTCTATCTTCCCAGGTTACTCAGCTAATCCCTAAACTGTAGCCCAAACCCCTGCTCACAGTCCTTCCCACCGGTGGGAGAACCGCATGGATGCCGCCGCCAACTTGAAGCTGAATCGATTTCCCTCATAATTTAAAGTTTCAGTCTTAGACCTTGGAAATATACAACGTGTTGGGGTGGGGGGGGGAAGGAAAGCATACTAAAACATGCAAGGCACGGGTGATTTGGATGGAGCTGGAAGAACTACAGAATGACACTAAGACGTGACGCAGCCTCAGGGCACAAGGCCCTTCCGTCTTGGGACAGAAGGTCCTCTCTCCGTAGCCCTGTGTTGAAGCACAGGCCAGCGCTTTCTCTCGCCAGTAGTGAGAGCTTCTGTTTCAGCACACCATGCACACTTCTGCTGGCCCCAGTAAAAGCACATCCACAGACCGGCACGTGGAGGGTCAGCCAAAAAGGAGAAAGACCCTCAAGAAGATGAGTCGGTGCCGTGGCTGCAATCAGGGACTCAAACATCACAGCTGAGGTGAGAACGGTGGCGAGGAAGTATTTCATTATGTTCCTCGTGGAGTTCTTATGAGATATAATCTGACAAAAACAACAGCACCACACTGGTCCAGAGATCCTCAACCTACAGTACGATATTTTCCCCATGCCCCCTCCACCACCACCATCTCCCTTTTCATAGATTTTTAAAATTACCTTTCACGATGCTGAAGGAATGAAATTGATAGGTGGCAATAGAAAAAAAATGCTCCTACAGTTTTCCAAGTGCCTCTGTGGAAACCCTCGGGCCTAAATAGAAAGACCAAGGTCTGCAAAGGTAGGTTCTGGGTCCATCCCGAGGACACCCACGGTCACTCATCCACACTGGGCAGGGGAACTTCATGATGGGGAGGCCATGAACATCACTGGATCCCAGTGGACTCTCCTCACCACGGGACAGCCAACCCAAGAGGAGTCCAGCAGCAATGTCTCCTCACTCTTGTCCCAGTGGGGAGTGGGGCGATGTGGGCTCCAAGTTGTTCACAAAGTGGAGAGGGCTGGTGTGGCAGTTACATAATCTCCTGTCAACTTGCAAAGGGGTGGAGTCTATCCTGTCAATCAGAGCACAGCTTGATGACCTCATTTAAAGGCACGATGGAGATAAATAGCTCACTGGAGGCCAGAACCACACAGTCTCTCTGCGAGACATTTCAGCTGACAAGACCCATGGAGCCTGAGACCTGGAGCTGAAAGAGCCACAGAGAGACCCTTGCCAGTGCTGAGATGCTTCCACCGCCACTGGCTCCACAAAATTTTCTACCCACTGGCCTGTGATCTTCCTGCATTCAGTATCCTTGCATGTGCTGCAAGAGGAATTTATAGACTGGTATTGCACATATGGGCTAACAATCAGATTTATGAACTTGAAATGAACTGGGCTAGGATGTTTTCTCAATATGCAATTATCCTTTATATTAAGCCCTTTTAAAAATCATTTTATTGGGGGCTCATACAACTTATCATAATGAATACACCCATCCATTGTAGATCTAACCATTGTTGCTATAATCATTTTCAAAACATTTGCTTTCTACTTAAGCCCTTGGTATCAGCTCCTAAGTCCCCCCCCCTCTTTCCCCATCTACACCTCCCACCCATGAACCCTGGTAATCTATAAATTGTTATTACTTTGTCATATCTTACACTGTTGATGTATGTGTGTGTGTGTGTGTGTGTGTGTGTATCCCTGGATTTGTTTTTCTATTCTACCCAGACTAACACAGCTGGGAAATAGCTCTGCTTGCAGGAAGAGTGTCAAAGCCTTGGTTTGGCCAAACCAAATACCTCTGGCTACCCTGAGGTCAATCCTCCTGTCACCCCAGGGACTTGGGGCATCTTGCTGAGTACAATGAAAAGATCTTCATGCTTCACCACCTTCTCTTGAAGCTTCTCCTGGATGGCCTCCCCTACTTCACTCTCATTTTCATACAAGAAGGAAGTATCCCCACATCAATGGCTGTCTTCACAGCCTCTTTGACTTGGTCTGGGACGGAATGGCCTCCCCAGAATCCCCTCCACCTACCACTTCTCCAAACCAGGGCCTTACTGGAGCCTCAATATTCAGGGGAAAGTAGGGCTGGAAACATTGTGTGCAGAATG
This sequence comes from Nesogale talazaci, assembly GCA_004026705.1. NCBI lineage: Eukaryota > Metazoa > Chordata > Mammalia > Afrosoricida > Tenrecidae > Nesogale > Nesogale talazaci. The sequence continues at coordinate 57,583 of PVJH01010219.1, read as the reverse complement.
TGTCGAGAGAAAGAAGGAAAGGTAGTTGGCAGTGTCCTTATGGCTCATCGCCATCCTAAGTCCCAAACAAGAGTTGAGTCCTTTTCAGTCAAGGTTAACCCTTCAGCCCTGACACATCCATAGGTGACTCACTAGTCCTCATGGTCCTTTTCCAAACCTGGAGGCGACCAGCACTACCATTCCTCCTCTACGAATGAAGGAAGTGATCGTGAACCCTTGTGCCCTTTTGTAAAGCTGTAGTGAGCCACAGCTTCTTGCATCCTTAGCTAATGATGAGGCAACCAGGACTCTTAGTGACCCTTTGTAAAGACCAGGCTGAAACTTCATTCTGAAATGACCCAGAAGAAAGGACAGAACATTCTTCCCACTGTGATAATCTCCATATCACAGTAAATCCAGATGAACCCCACTTCCACCACCTGCTAAGGGCTTGTCCTACCATGCCTTGTTTTCACAAATAAAAACTAAGAGAATGAAAGAAGTACCTGCCCGAGGGGGTGGTTGGGTTGGCTAAGGCTCCCCGTGAATGGAAAGTTCAGCCCTTTCACCTGGAACCTAGGAAAGTTGGGTGGGTATACAAGTGTTGCCTTGAGAGACTAGAGGTTCCTCTCCCACCTTGAAGGTTGAGGGAAAGGACCATTAAAACATCTTAGCCTAAACTAACTAACTCTAAATTGACTGGAACTCATCTAGTCCCTGAAATATAAAAGTGCTTTCTAGTTTGCAGGAAAGATGTGCTCAGTCCAGCTCGTAGGGATCCAGCCAGCAGAGTTCATGTGCTTCCTGAGAACCACCCAGTGCTAGGACCACAGAGTGTCACCCTTCCAGAAAGAGGAGCTGGGAAGGGCAGTGCTAACCACCCAGACCTTGAGAAGAAGACTCAGACTCCTCTAACTCGTTTGGGTGATACTATTTTTCATGGGAAGGTGCATGAAGGCTGTTAGAAGACTGTGCAAACGATACCTGAACTTACCCTAAGATGGGCACAGGGACTGTTGTCACTGAGCCCTGGGATGTATAAACTGTCTGCCACCTTCGCAGACACACTGGCCCAGCGCTGGGTGCCCCACTGGCTACCCAAGCGTCAGGTCACTTTCCAAAGGAAGCAGTACTTCTCTGACTTAAGCTGCTGGGGATCCCTTGAGAGTCTGGGTCATCTGCAAGTTCCAGGGCAGAACACCTGGCCTGCCTGAGCGTCTGCATTTCTAAGCAGCTCCCAGAACCACCCTGCCCACATCCAGAGCCACGAGACGGAGTTCTCCATTCCTACCCACTCTTCACCCAGACACCCAGCAGCAAACCTAAGGCAACACAGTGGAGTCACTTTAAAGATCCCAGAGCCAGGTGGCAGTAGGAAGAACATCTATATTTAGAGTAGTCTTTCTAGAAAATAACCCTCACCAGACAGCAGGCTTCCCAGCTGATGGCAGAGAGGGGAACATGACCCAGCCATTTGCATATGTGCACATCTGCCTTCCAGGTCCCCGGACCCACAATGGGCATCTTGCCTTGGGTGCTGAGCCCTACAAAAGTGGCCATGGTCAGTGAGGACACAATCTGAATAGAAGGGTTCTGAGCAGTGGGATGCTGATTGAAGGTGCTCTGTGCCCTGTTTAAGGAGGACAAGCCCTGTCACAGAGGAAGAGGCTGGCCCTAAGGGGTGGGGGTGAGTTCTTTCCAGCCCTGATAAACAGCAAGTCCATGTGGTCTTGTTCTGAAGACTGACAACTGCCACTGAAACGCAACCATGGTGGCCTTGTGCCAAGTCCTCTGTGGTGTCAAAGACATGAACAACTGTCTGAGAATGGCCCTGTGGGGTCTGGTCAACTCTTGTTTCCTTTCAGGAGTCTCCTATGTGAGAAATGGGGCTGTATGGGCATCTTCACTGGAATGTTCCAGATTGCCCCGCGGTTGCACTTTTACCCAGAGCACAGAGCTCATGGGACTGGATGAGAATCTCGATAGATTGGTAGTCTTCACATATTTCCTTAGGATTTTTGGCTTTGATCAATTCTGCTTAGAATTGATAAATCTCAATTACCCTCTTAGAAGGGTAAGTCCCAAAGTAGTGTCACTAGGGTTCCAGTTCAGACATGCACAGGTTCTGTCCAAGCAAAATAAGTTTAAATATGTGTCTGGGAGGAAGATGAGGGTTTCTACTCCCATAAAAAGTTGGTTTCAGAAACCCACAGGGTCCATTCTACCCTGAACTATAACGTCTCATTGAGATGGAATTGTCTTGAAGGCAATGAATTTGGTTTTTGACTGCACTCGGGGGCTGCAGACAAGTTCTTTCAGTGAGACACTTGTCTTCATCTCATTAGGGTGCTGTAACAAACAATGGTTTTTGAGGTCAGGGATAATAATATCAACGTCTGAATAGAACGCAAACGGTCCTCTTTCCAAACATGGAAGCTTTGCAAGAAGCTTACAAAAATGGCAGTCACCATTTACAAGGATCAAACTGAAGGGTGCTAGGGATACGGAGGGAAGCTCACAGGATCGACGTGCACAGGGGCTGCGACATTGGGCTCACACATAGCCATGGGGAGGCTGGCCCAGGACCAGGAGACGTTCAGTGGTGCCCATGGTTGCCATGGTTACCATGGGTTGGAACCAATTTGATGGCACTTCACCAAACTAAAAGAGAGTCTTAAGGATGTCACGAATACATGAAAGATTACCTCAAGGCAGAAAAGCCTGTTCAGAAACTCATGGTGACTCTTCTGTGGATTCCAAAAGATCCACCTTGACCTATTTTTGAAGGGCATAATTGATGCTGGTGAATGAAGGGATTCTTTATTTATTTTTAACGGGAGAGCATGTACATAGTCCCCCATGACCACAAATTATGTGGTCGAGTTTCCCACATTTGGGGAAATTGCAGGGGTCAGCACACCTGGAGTGTAGTGGGTGATCATGCCCTGGGAAAGCCACCTTCATGATCATGGCGTCTCCTCTGCCAGGTCAGTATGACTGAAGGGGATTATTGGAGAAAGTTTTTTGGGTATTTTTTAACATAAGTTAGCAGTTTTACTGACATGTAATTCACACACCAGACAAGAGTTCAATCATTCTAACTATTATAGCGCTGCAGTCATCACCCCCATCGATTTTAGAACGTTTTCTTCCTTACTGCTTCTTGTGATTACCTCCCCACCTCCCCTCGACCTTCCCCACCGCGCTCTCAAGGAACCATTTCTCTAGTCACTGTCGCTGTAGATCTACCTATTCTGGATTCCATCCACAGGAAAACAGACCACCCCCCCAAAAAAAAAAGCTAACCCAAGAATGACCATGGCAACAAATGTACAACTAGGCTTGGCATGCAATGGATGGATGGATGGATGGTGATAAGAGTGGTATGAACCCCCAATAAAACGATTTTTTTAAAAAGTTTTCAAAAGTTAACCACAAAGTAAAACAGAGAAAAACCTTAATTGAAAAGAAAGCAGCAAATATTAAAAGCAGCAATAATTTCAAAAGGGGTCAGTTGATAAAGATGCCAAATTTTAACCCGACTGCTTCTGCCATAATCCACTTTCTAATGCATCCTGCAAGACAGCAAGGCTAGTCACGTTCCTAATCTAGGGCCAAAGGGGAGCCATCAGGGCTTAATTCAAGTGCATTTCCCTTAACTTTTTTTTTTTTTGGTTTTGGGGGCATCACTGCCCTCTGGTGGTGGGAGTAGGAGGCCCAGCCTTGCTGCTGGATTTGAACCTCCAACCCAGTGGGCTGCAGTCCCGCGCACAACCACTACGCCACCGGGGCTCAGCCCTTTTTTTTTTTTTTTCCAACGGAAACAATGAAAAGGCAGGTCAAGTGATAAGATACTGCATCTTCACCCAACTACTTCTGCCATAATCACTTCACAAGGCTCTCTGTCTGACAACACAGCAATTCACAACCCTAGGCCGTGGTCAGAGGGGCCTCACCAGAGCTTAATCCATATATGGACCTTGCAAATGGAATTTGGGCTTCCGCTGTCATGCATAACCTTCTGAAAACCAGGTGTTCACAACTGAAGCCTTTAGAAACAAAAGAAAACTGCATTGGTGAGAAAAAGACCATCAGTGAGGCACCAAGGAAAACTTTTCTAACGTGATAATGACCTGCCTATTTTTCAAGGTTAGCAAGAACTGTGCGATGAGAAATGAGTTGGGGAGCCTTACCCCACCCACCTTGTAGCCCTGGTCATGCCCTTTCAGGCTCCCTTTTGATCCCAATACACAAAGAACATTTCAGGGAACAGGATGAAAGCCCTCCTAGGATGCCAAAAACGTCTGTTTTGAGGTGGGTTAAACAAAAGAGCATAGAATGCTTTTGGGGAAGGATTATCGAGATGGAATGATGCCTTCAGACGTGTATAGGCCTAGATGGAGACTGGGTAAAGAAACAGTAGCTTCATATTTTGATATCTTTCCATAATAAAGAGTTCTTCAATTTTATAGCAATACATTTTGGCTTACTTTCCTATAACAAACTTTTGAAATTCTTATGCCTTCACTCAAAACATGAACTTTCTGATGATAACAATGATATATACATACATATATGTAGTCATTATAGAAAATTTAGAAAATAAATAATAGAAATCACCTTTATCCCCACTACCCAGGATCCGACTGCCAAAGTTCGTGGTCCTCCCACCATCTTTATGTCTATGTATCATGGATTCAAGTTTAATTATATTTATGATACCATGGATTGCCAAAAGAGCAAACAAATCTGTCGTGGAGGAAGTACAGCCAGAATGCTCCTGAGAAACAAAAGTGGTAAGGTTGTTATCTGAGGAGACCAGTGCCTAGAAAGGGACAAGTTAAGGGTCAGTAAAAACAGGAAGACCCTTGTGATAGGAGCTTTCTCTGTCAACTTGACTGGGCCAGAATTCCCCGTGTTTTGTCTGTTAAGGCCTCGTATTCCCCCATGATGTGCACTTACACGACATAACCAGTTCCAGATGGGATCAACAGAGAGCAGTCAGTTGTAAGCAGATTAGGGTGGAAAACAATCCTTTGACTCAGATCGTAGGCCTGATGAAACTGAGAACACATGTCCTCAGTGCTGATACACTTCCTTTATCAGCAGATGCTTTGGGAAACCTTTCTTGCTTTTCACTGCGTCTGGGTACTGCATCTGATTCATCCGCTTCAGGTTCTTTGGAGTTGAGCCAACAGCCTGCCATGTTGCCTGACAATCCTCAGAGCCATCAACAGCCTGCCCTTTTGGGCACCTAGCCAACTAACCTTGCTTTCATTCTCCTCTACAGCCTGTGGTCTTGCTGCCAATCTTGGGCTCATCCGTTCCTGAAGCTGCACGAGTCAGGAGAAGCCTCTGGCTTAACTCCTGACCCACAGACTTGGAACCTATCTGGACTCAGACTGACCCTCTGAGACTGACCCTCCCCTCCAGCACAACTAGGCGAGCCATTTCCTGGTGACAGGTTTCTCTCTCTCGTGTTTGCTGCTGTCGACCGGTGTCGAGAGTCCGTTCTGGCTGGTGGAGATCCCCCGTACAACAAAAACGAAAACCCTGCCTGGTCCTACAACATGCTCACAATCCTTTTTTAGGTTTGAGCCCGTTGTTGCAGGTGCTGTGTCCATCCATCTTGCCTTTTCCCCGGCTCATCAACTTTACGGAGCACAGTGTCCTTCTCCACGGACAGGTCTCCCCCGACAGCACACCTCGAGCGCACGAGATAGCACAGGACTGGAGAGTGTTTCAGTCTGCTGTACACGGGGGCACTGGAAGGTGAAACAAATGCCCGGGCACCTAACAACAATTCGTAACTCACTGCGTACAGTTGTGGTTTGTGGTATTTAAGCGTGGCACCATATGACAAACTTGGACCTACGCTTGTAAAAATGCTCTTTGAAAAAAAAAAGTGTTAGACAAGATATCCCTTCGATTCCAAAATTTCCCTCCGATGGCAGCGTATGACATTCTCTCTGACCACAAAAGAACTTGTTTCATCACATCTGCTGCACAGCATCATTAAATAAATAAATCTTCTCCCTTTTGTGTAAGTAAGCCTGGCATCTTGGACATAAAGTCAGGGATATGCAAAGGTGACCATGTGAATTCTCTCTTCTTTCGTGCTAATCTTCTTCTATCTTACACCTCAATCATTCTGCTTGCTTTATACTTTATAGTAAGACCGTACTTCATAAGGGGCCCTCTTCCCTGCACGTTGAGCCTCCCTGACCCGAGCAGGCCTGGACCTACACACAGCCTTGCCTCCTGGACCCCTGCTGAGTGTGGGACAGAGTGGGGGAGGCTACCTATGGAGGGGGTGTCCTGGAGCTTCCCCGCTCCACCCTGAGATCCAGCCCTACCCCCACTCTGTTCTTGTCACAAGTCTGCTCAATAAAATAATAATAACATAATAAGGCGCCCTCTGGCTCTGTGGGTAATTGCTGGGCTGCTGAGCGAGTGGTCAGTAGTTCTAACCCACTAGCTGCCCCACAAGAGAAAGATGTGGGTGTCTGTTTCTGTAGTGCCTTCATGACTCCTCTGAGGTCCCTCCCCTCTGTCTTATAAGATCACAAGTCAGAATTGACTCAATAGAAATCTACTTGTTCTAATATTTGGAAAGGTAAATCCTTGATATTATACTGCTGTAAGAAAAGATATTTTAAAGTATTCTTTCAGCTTATTATTCTGAATATATTTTAAGGCCATTTTTGTCAGGTTTCCAAATAGTAACTAGGTTTTAATTGGCTTTACATTTTAATTTGTGTAGAGCTGGCATTTTTACAATATCGAGTCCTCCTGACAAGAAGTACACCCCGACTTTTTATTTGCTCAAATGCTGTTTTATCATCTCAAGTAATATTGTGTGGCTTCCTGCCTATATGTCTCACACGAGACGTGTAAGTTTTATCATCTAGGGATTTTATGCCTCTTGTTACTATGGTATCATAAGACCTTATTATAATTTCTGCCTACTGCTGGTATAGAAAAAAGTCTTCATCCTCATCGAAGTGCTTTTCTTTCAACCATTTTATTAGAGTATTATTTGTTGTAGTTGCTTTTTAGATAACGATGGATGAGGAATGGGCAGAAAGGTAGTATGGTTTTATGATCACTTACCAGTTCCAGAAATTACTTTCAACTGTCTTTGTTAGTCCTGAGCTCTGCCTTGAACTACTATTAAAATTTAAACTTATTGCCAGAGAAACTATTATCATCCTGGGGCTTTTTCAATATTTGATATCGTCTTGTCGGCAATGCTCAATCAGCCAACTTTTTTCTAAAACAGTGGTTCTCAACCTTCCTAATGCCATGATCTTTTAATACGGTGCCTCATATTGTACTGGCCCCCAACCATAAAATTGTTTTCATTGCTATTTCATAACTGGAATTTTGCTAAAGGGGTTGCAACACACAGGTTGAGAACTGCTGCTCTAAAGGAATCCACCTTAAGTGGTTCATCTTTCATCCCATCACAAAGTGTATGCGGTTGCTGAAGGTTCTCCCTGTTAATTGGCATCACTTGTAATAAACTAGACTCATCAGAAAATGTACCTTGTGCAGACATACCATATAATTTGCAAAAACATATAACCATATGGTGAATATTCATAGAAATACGTTAGACTAACCAAAAAGTTGTCTAGTGTCTGTACATGGATAAACTGATTATGGTATATCCCTACAAGGAAATATGACTGGCATAGAAGAGAGGGACAAAACTAAAAGTGAACTCATTGGCATGGAGTCCCTCCTGATTCATGGCAACCCTATAGGACTGTGCAGAGTGACCTCATAGACATCATCTCCTGTCAACTTGAGCAAAAGGGTGGAGTGTGGTCTGTCAATCGGGTCATAGCCAATGGTGCCTCTGTAGAGGCATGGCCTTCTGCTGAGGATTCTGGGAGTTCTTCTTGTCTTCCTCCTTGGAGGCGGGACACACTCTCTCTGCCTTTCCTGCTATTGAGACCCTCAGAGAGCTGGAGGAGATGCACGTCACTGGTTTCGATTGCCACTGGTTCCACAAGACTTTCTACCCCCTGACCTGTGATGCTCCTGCATTTGACATCATTGCATGTGCTGCATGAGTCTAAAGAAGAATTTCTAGACTAGTGTCAGGCATGTGGGCTAATCTCAGACTCTGCACTGGACTGGGATGTTTCATTGATGCACAATTTCTTCTTGATACAAAGTTTTCTCTTACATACATAGGAGTAGCTCTGAATTCGGTTCTCGAGTCAACCCAGGCTAATGCAGTTTCGAAGGCGTCTCCTTTATCTGAAGAGATCATTGTCATGGATGAAATAGCTGAATAGAAATTTCGCCCCTTATCGACACAAAGAAAAATAAATACCTGGTAGACTTATCGATTAGAGATGCAAAACCAGAAGCCTTTTCCCATTCCTGGTCACTGGTCAACAGTTTGGAACCACCAGTTGCTCTGTGAGAGGAAAGACGGGGCTTTCTCCTCTTGTAAAGACTGGCAGCTTCCAAAGCCCTCAGGAGCAGAGCTCCTCGAGCCTGTGGGGTCACTATGAGTCTGAACCTACTCGGTGGCCATGAGTAGGACTACCCCAAAAGGTTTCCCGGGTTGTTGATCTTTACGTGAGCTGGCTGTTACATCTCCTCCCTCGGAGTGACTAGTGGGTTCGACCCTAGTGCGTGACCTTTTCAGTTAGCATTTGTGGTAATCACCTAATCTGGAGTCAATGTGAGGATGAAGCGTGCAAGGGTGGAGTCCAACCTGTCAATCTGGAGATAGCCAATGAGACCTCTGTGTGGACAGGGCCTTCTCCTGAGTATTCTGGGAAATCCAGTATGTTCCTCCTTGGAGGTGAAAGATACCTCCCCTCTCGGTTCACTTCCTTGGAGACTCTGTACTGACAAGGCTGGTTCCCTGTGAGACATCCCTGAAGAGAAGCCACATGGACCCACCCTGATGCACCCAGAAACCTGGACCCAAAAGCCATGTGGAGACTTCTGCCAGCCCTGAGAAGCTCACAACACCACTGGATCCAAAGACTGTCTACCCACTGGCTTGTGATCGTCCTGCATATGACATCATTGCATGTGTTTTGTGAGTCTGAAAAGGACTTTGTAGATTGATATCGAACATATGGGATAATATCAGATTTATGACCTTGAATTGGACTGGGTTGGGATGCTTTCTCAATGTTCCATTCCTCTTGCAGATGAACCTCTCCCTTATATACATATGAGTATCTCCATGAATTTGTTTCTCTAGTCTACCCAGACTAACACAGCATCCAAGGCATCTTAAAGATGGGTGCAATTTAGTCACATATGTTGCAGGCTGTTAAGAATGATGAGTTTGATGATGCAGAGGGAAATGGGATCACTTCAAGAGTGGGCAGCATGTGATCCTGGGAACAGAAGGAGAGGCTGCCCATCTAAGGAGCAAGGTCAAGCTTCCCCTTGGGGCAGGAGGACTGTTCCCCATGGGGTTGGGAGAGCAGAAGCCCCGAGGGGTTGGATTATTCATGGAGGTCAAGATGGACCTCGCCTATGTTCACAATGCATCTGCTGTCTCTGTGTGCAGAAGGTCATCAGCTGAAGGTGAAGAAAAGAGGGTTGGCAATTCCAGGAGTAAAGAGAAATGGAAACTAGTTTCAAGTGGCATCAAAGGACCGAGGGCTTGAATGGTCTCTTGGATTTTTTTCTTATCTCTCCCTGCCTAGCTATCACTCGACAGGTCTAGTGAGCTATCTATCGAACTACCCCTCCATCCATCACCTTTTCTGGTCCTCTTTTCTCCAGAAGCCTCCTTGTCTTCGTTTTCTTTTCTTTTGACCTTCGTAGCATTGGATGAGGAGCTCAAACGTACCAGCCACTCTAGGGGAGAAAGATGAGGGGCTGCCTGCTCCCCTAAACACTTACAGTCCCAAAAATCCTCTCTGGGTCTAAATTACACTGGTGGCAGTGAGTTTGGGGTTTCCCCATAGTTGGCCAACACGCCCTCTGGTGGCCTGTTGAGGAATCTTCCTCATCAGAAGTCAGGTGCTCCACCTGTGGCTGCTCCACCTGTTGGTCACCGCCCAACATCACCCTCTGTGCTAAGAAGGAAACCCAAGGACACGGCTTCTGAACCCGCTTCTGAACATTGTCAAATGTCTACCCCCCATAAAATCATGATTTCTTCTTTGGAACGTAAGAGCTATTCCTGATCCCCTCCTGCCTCACCTTCTGCAATACTCTTCAAATAAAAGTCCTGGGTTTGGGTTCCTCGTGAAGGGTCTCTAGGGGTCACTAACAGCCTTGCCCTTCACTAAATAATCCTGAGACGGTCACCAGTACTCGGATTAAAATAACCTGGAACTGCCAGACGAGTTTCCACAGTGGAGACATCCGTCTACCCTTCCCTACAGCCATGTCCGAAGATGCCCACGTCGCTACATTCTCACAACAAGTGCTGTTTTCCATTTAATCAAATGCGTCCGGTGGGCCTCACGCGATGTCTCACTGTGGGTTCGATTTGCACAGTCGCAAAGTTTGATGGTCTAAACACACCATTACCATATGCTGTAGGGCTGCTCATGCCTCAGGAGAAGGTCTAGAGAAAGTAACAGATACGTCCACATAGAAACTTGTCGCCATTGCTCTTACTCGCTGAAAAGGGAAGACAGCTTCAATTCCATCAACGGATGAAGGAAGGGGCAAACTGCGACGTGTAGGAAGCAGGGAATAATATTTAACCATCAAAAGGAAAAGCAGTTCTGACATGTGTTCCACCAGGCACAAACCTCAAGGGCTTACACCCTTTGAAAGATGCCGGACACAAAATGTCACCTATTGCATTACTTCTTTTATAGCATCTCAAACCCAGGGTTCAGGTTGTAGAAGCCAACTCAGACTCAATGGTCCTACAGGGCAGACGGTTCCCAGAACTGCGGGCTTTACCGAAGCAGATTGCCCCGTTCTCTCCCTCCCATTGGCCGGTAGGTTCAATCACCAACCTTGCGGGGAGTGGGGGGGTGGGGTAGCAGCCCAGCGCTTAACCAGCGTGCCACCAAGGCTCCTGCCATCGATCCACAAAAGGCAACTCCACAGAAACTGACAGCAGATTCGTGGTTTCTCGGGGCGAGGATGATGGGGATGGGGACAGTTACCTTACTTAATTCCTGGAGGGTAGGACATTTTGAAACTGGAAACATAGGAATGCACTGACTCAGAAACCAAACGAAGTGCCAAAGGAGTCGGTTTTTGACTCGGGAAGGGACTAAGGACCACGACGTACCTCCAATCCATTCACTGAGGGTATGTGAAGGCATAATTCTACAACCCCACGGGACAAGGAGAAATAAACCCAAGGAAGAGCTAATTGAGGAATAAAGAATGCAAAGGTTAGCAGAAGAAATCCAGCCCCCTTTCCTGTCCTAGAATGACCCCCAGCAAGTTCAGGCGAGGTCAGAAAAGTGCAGGGGACCCCAAATCTGGAAGCCTGCTGTGCCATGGCAGCAGAGGGCAGCGCAGACCTTCAAGTCTGCTTCTGCTTCCCTGAGGAGACTTGCCCAGAGAGAGGGCTTCCTGGGGACCGGGAGCCAGCTTCAGCAAAGGCTGCTGGGGCATACAATGAAAAGTTCCTTAAAAACACCGAACAATTCAAACCCAAAGCCAAAGCAGAACCATAGAGACTAGCTGTGGGACGAAGTTAGGACTTTTCCACAATTGTATATACTCCAACATATTAAGCAAATATCAGTAGTCGTATGCTAGCATCTGAAGTAGAAGTCAGAAGTTAGATATTCTCCCTTAAGTCCCCGGCTATCAGGCCTTTACCTGGCACAAAAGATAGGGCTAACTCCTTGCTGTTAGGACAGTGGGTCCCTTCCTCTGAAGTATGCTAAACTCTTCACAGGCTACTGTTCATGACCTCTAGTCTAACCTGTTTCGCCACGCCCAGGAATCTGGGGTCTGCTGTTGTCACATGGGACACCATACTCCCCTTTCCTATAGGGTGTATCTATAGCATGACCCTTTCCTATGATGTGTCTTTACCTATAATTAGGAACCTTGCATGGCTCCAAAGGGTATGTAAGGATTGGGCAGAATAAAGACGCTCTCTCCTGCTCTCTCCTCTTACCCTCTGGCCCTAACCCTCCCCCAGTTCCCCATGTCCTCCCCTCATCTCCCCCCACTCTCCCCCACCTCTTGCCTGCCCTCACCTCCCCTCTCTCATGTAATCCCTTCCCCCACTAGCTCTCTCTCCACATAAACCACCTGGGACGGAGGGGAGCATGCTACCATGAAATGTGTCTGACTCTTACTGTTCCTTTACTTCGCATGTCCTCTATAACTTTACTATAATAATTAATAATTATCACCATATAACTGCTGGCTTCCTCTGATATCTAGCTTGGCATCGAGACCATGCAGACACCACAACCCTATCAGACAGGGTAGACTCGCCCCGGTGGGTCTCTGGGACTCTTTAATGGAGTAGGAAGCCCTGTCTTTCTCCCTGGTGAACTACAGAAACTGGGGCTTTGTCTGAATCGCCCCTGTGTCCTTCCCAATGTCCCTTGTGGCTTCTCAGAGTGTGCTGGGAGACCGGAGGTGTTGGTACCTCCCGGAAGCTGGTCAGCAATGCAGAACTCTCCTCCAGCCTCTTACCAGACCCTCATCTCTGACCTTCAGGGTCAGAATCTGCCTTGTAAAAAGATGGCCATGAGATATGCAGAAGCCTAGCACGTCACGCAGCCTTGCCGAAGGCACACAGAACAGAACTTCCTGAGCCCTCAGCAAACAGCGCTGGTGCCTCGCCAGGTACCTTTCCTCATCCCTCAGCCCTGCTTTCACATCTGCCTTTGCCTGCCCTCGGGCCCTCCTCCTGAGAGGGCAGAGAAACCAGGGAAGGCACTCCAGCCTGTGAAGTCCTTCCCACCGATCTCTCTGGAGAAGTGATCCCAGCATCTGGGATCGAGACCCGTGGAAGTGAGAAGGATACCGTTTTTCCATCATTTACATTTGCCCCCTGCTGCCTCACACGGGGGCAGGTTGACACGTCCTCTGTTCTCAGAAGTCATGAGACTAGGAACTCATCACGCCAAGAACCGGCTGCCATCAGGGTGACTCCAGCTCAAGCCAGGCCCGTGTCTGTCAGGGCACCACTGTGCTCTGTCATGTATTCAGACAGGGATTGCCAGCTCTCTCTTCTGAGGCACGTCTGAGTAGACCCAACGCCATAACCGTTCTGTTAGCAGCCTAGTGCCTTAACTGATGTCACCAACCAAGTACTCCTTACAGCCACGGGGCCTGCCATCGTCTGTGATGCTCCCCAAGCTCTCCTCAGTGCTCGATCACCATGTCAGCGCCATACCAGGGCAGTCTCCCTGGGCACTCTCCTCTCCCATAGTGAAATCCACCGCCAACATCCTCATCCAACCAAAGCCAAGCTCATCGCCATCACATTGAGGTCCACTCATAGTGACGCCACAGGACAGGGGAGAACTGCTCAAGCCTATAGTTCCTTACGGGAGTAAAAAGCCATCCTTCTCCCTGGAGGAGCGAAAGGCAACTGGTGGTTTTGAACTGCTGACCTTCCAGATGGCAGCACAAAGGCATAACCGGATCACCACCAGGACTTGCCAACATACCCCTATCGGAACCCTAACTGACTCCTGGATTCAGGAGCTGCCTCTTTCAGAGCCTCGGCATTTACAGTCCTGCACGTGATTGGGCCCAGAAAGTTTGAAGAGTGGTTAGATAACTAGCTGAGGGCCAGGAGTTGTCCCTCCCATGTCCCCAAAGGTCCCTATAGACTTGGTTGGAAAGGCAACCATGAGACACCGAAGAAGACCCTAAACTTGAGGGTGCTCAGACTTAAGTTCCTGAGTCAGGTGGGAGATATACCTGGGTGGGCCAAACTAGGCCCAGACTTGTGACATCACCCAGGTGGGCCTAACCCAGCCAATGGGGTCAACCAATACCATCCACCAGACCTTCCCCCAGCCAGGAGCGGTGGGAGGCGGGAGTGGGGGGGTGGGTAGCAGGGGGGTGGTGTAAAGGCAAGAAGCATGCTCTTACCCTGCTCCTGGCTGAGGCCCAGAGCCCCTAGGCTTTTGGGGTTTCTTGCCTCCAGGGATCTGTGGGTATTCTTCTCCACGTGATTGTTGGCACCCAGTTGTGAACCCCTTTGAGATGGTAAAACCTGCAACTTTTCCCGTCCTTCACAAAAACCCACTTGGATAACAATCAGACTTTGGTGTGAATCATTTCTTCGTGGGAAGCCAAGAATCGAGGTATTACTGACTCCAGAAACCTCCTGGAGAGAGGAGGGGGAAGTCACAGCAAGGGTTAAGGAGTACAGGTCCAGGTCTTTTGATCAAATTGGCCGCTCCTGATAACATCAGGCCATCCTGTGAGCACTGCAGCTTCTGCAGTAGGGCCTGAGGCATTTTGTTGTTCCTTTTTTTTTTTCCTAGTATCATTTTCTTTTAAAAATCATTTTACTGGGGGCTCTGACAGGTCTTATCACCATCCATCCATCCATCCATCCATCCATCCATCCATCCATCCATCCATCGTGTCAAGCACATTTGTGCATATGTTGCCCTCATCATTTTCAAAACATGCTCTTTCTACTTGAACCCTTGGTATCAGCTCACCCCCCACCCCTCACCCCCCACCCCACCCCACCCTCTGCTCGCTGTTCCTTCAAATGGCGGAAAGGGAAAAGAATAAGAGAATATTTCAGGACGCATCCACGAGACCCCAGAGAAGAAAGGAACTCTGTCTTGACCCATCTATCCCATCCTGCTGCCGACTGGTTTGTTTTTCAACCGTTTTGTTGGCACAGAATTCACATATCGTACCACTCATTAGTTCAGTCGCATCCAGAAGAGTCCTATGATCGTCTCCACAACAGCTTTAGAACATTCCTTCCCTTCTTTTCTCCATCATTATTAGCTTCTCACGTCCCGCAGCCTCCCCTGCCACACCCCCAAGGAACCATAAAGCCATTTCTTATCTCTATAGATTTAGCTAACCTGGATTTCATATATATATATATACACACACACACACACACACAAAAACACTTTTAAAAACACCAACAATAACAAAGTAAAACAGATTACAACCTTCCAGTGAAAAGGAAGCAGAAAATATTAAAAACTGGAAGGAAAGTAAGTGGACCACCAGGGCAACCCAATGAGAGGCTTTAGCATTGAACCTGACCGCATCTGCCACAACCCGCTTCCGAATGCGTCCCACACAACGGCAAGACTGTGCACATCCATGGTCCATGGTCAGAGAGGAGTCGCCAGGGCCCCAATCCACGCGTGGGCTCCCCTTCGCTTTATTATTATTACTACTCTAATTAACTGAGACAGCTGAAACAATTGGGCAAAAGAGATGCTCCCGGGTTTCTATGTTCTAAGCGCTGATGGTATTCGCCTCAAAGCCGACCGATGCACAGACTGACGCAGAAACGGTGTTCGTCTTGTGGAGCTGAAAGGCCACCGCTGAGGGACCAGGCACAGCCACAGGGGTGCCTGCCTTGACACAGGAGCCCGGGATTCCAATGATTCGCTGGTCCCATCGGTGGACTCAATAAAACTCTGCCATCCCGGGGATTGTTGCTGGCTCAGAACCATTCCTGGGAGGGCCAAGAATTCGGATGAATGGTGGAAGAGTGGTTCAGCGCTGGGCTGTGGTTTGGCCAGCAGTCCAAACACCAGTGCCTGCTGAGAAGAAAGAGGAGGGTCCCATCCCATAAAGCTACCATCTTGGAAACTCACGAGGGCAGTTCTACCCTCACGTGAGCGTCACTGAGTCGGAATCAACTTCATTTCTTTTTTTTTTTCTGATGGTTGAAATGAACTTGTATGTCATTAAGGACTCCAAGCCCGCTTCAATTTGACTCCCCGCCCCCATTCTCTTTTGGCCACTCGGGCCAATATTTTGATCTGAGGGCAGCAAGGGATCCGGAGGGTGGCTTGGTTTTTTTCCCCAGGAAGCAATTTTTATTTTGTGTTATTTATCTTTCTCATTTTCAAGGTTTTTTTTTTTCCTTCACATTAGGCCCTCCACCCTCTCCTACACACACACACACACACACACACACACACACACACACACACACACCACTCCCGGCTCGCTGCTCTGACCCTGTCTCTGGCTTCTTTGTAGTTCACCAAGCTTGTCTATTGGTGTATACACCACACTTCTTCTTTATTGTTTCCTTATAACAACGGCGATCTGAGGAGCCCTGGTGGGGTTGTGGGGACACATGAGGCTGCGATTCTCATAGACAGCGGTTCCAAAGCACCAGCGACTCCGCAGGAAAAAGACGGCTTTCAACCCAGGTCCTGCCCCGGAAAACCACAGGGGTGACGAGGGACCGGCAGTGTCTGGATGGCAACGAGTGTGATGGTGATCTAGGCAATGTCCTTCTCGGTAAGAGGGGCAGGGCTCACGAAGCAGAACGTTCTCTAGCTTCGTCCGCGTCTGGTGGTGCGTGAGGGAGTTATGGTTGTTCTTTTATTGATGCATACAATTCCATCTTCGGACCTGACCAACTCTCTGCCATCGCGCCAGTTCTAATGGGTGGTGACCTGACAGAGGTGTCTGAGACCACCCATGTTGGCCGGAGCAGCTGGCATTATCTTCCCCCACCCTAGAACAGTTGATGGGTTTGAAACACCACGCTTGCACTTGGGCTAACCAGGCTCCTTGGATGAAGAACAGGATCTCAAGATTGTCAGCCGTTGGCACTGCCACACAAAGACGTAGAACGATGCGGGGTGCGATTCCCTTTACTGTGCCACGAGGTAGAAGAGAACCATTTACAAAACCATGGCCATAATGCAAAAGCCAAGTCTTTACATTTGCTGAACTTCCCAGGCTTTCATTCTCTCCCAAGATGCGATGATGTTAACACTATTCTAGCTCTAAGAGTCTATGCTGAGCCTACTCTTCCATCATTGTGGCTAAGCAGTCTTGACACCAATTTGGGGAAAAAAAAATATCTAGGTTCTCCTTCAAATTCTTCAAACTTAGGTCGGGTCACCGTGAGTCAGAACTGACGCACTGGCAGTACATCTTCTAGTTCCAACTAATAAGAAAACTTCCACTCTCCACACAAGGAAGCTTAGGTTGATTCAGAAGCATCTGTGTTACACAAAGGTAATCCTTCAGAATAAACCATGCTGATGTTAAAACAAGGGCATTGATCATGTGCCCAGGGCCTTGAGGAATTTCTGTATATTGGATCGCTCTCTATTTAGGCTACTATTTATTATAGGTAAAAGGATCGAGTTGAACTTACAAACAAAAATAGACAGAGGGTCCAAAGCACTGCTGACTGGAGTATTGTGAGGTCCAATCACCAGTACATCCTCTAGTTCCAGCTACAGGATATGCAAGCCATACAGAAGTGTTATCCTAAAAAATAAAAATAAAAAAAAAGTGTTATCCTCCCGATTCTTGAAGGAGAGACAGAAAATATCCTAAGGCTTCTCCCAAGAAAAAGAGATTTGCCCAAAATAAGGTACAATTCTATATTCACAATGAAAATGCCTAACACCATAAAATATCTCACTGTTTTATATAGGTGAATAGACGGTTCTAAAATAACCAGTAACATACTGAAAACGAAAAGAATTGAAGAAAATGTGTTCTCTAAAACCAGTCCCACAAGTTCATGAATGGGAGAATGTGACTGGGTGGGGTGGGTTCCAGACCGATAAGGCAGTCATGGAGAAAGTCTTTGCAACTTGCACTAAATATTCTGGGGTCAACTCAGCTGAAGGGTTCTTCCATACTCATAAAAGTTGAACCCAGGGCTGAGCCCCAGTGGCGTAGTGGTTGTGCGTGGGACTGCAGCCCACTGGGTTGGAGGTTCAATTCCAGCTCCCAGGAGCAAAGGCTGGGCCTCCTACTCTCACCACCTGAGGGCAGTGATGCCTAAAAAAAAAATAAATAAAATATAAATAAATAAATAAATAAATAAAAATAAAAAAAGTTGAACCCAGGTTTCCTCCCATGCCATTTTTTTTTTTAAAGCAGAGGACTTGGTTAATAAGATTAAATAGAGTTATTTCTATGTGACCTGTCATGAATCTTTAGTTTCATTCCTTTTCCAAGAAACATAATCTCCTGGTTCTGATGAAGGGATATGTGGATCCCCTTGAAAAGTGTCTTGAAAAACTCAGCTGAGCTCTGGTGGCACAGTGGTTGTGTGAGGGACTGCGGCCCACAGGGTTGACAGTTCAAATCCAGCAGCAGCTCTCCAGGAGCAAGGGTGGACTTTCTACTCCCACCAGGTCAGTGATGTAGAAAAAAAATGTCTTGAAAAACTCAAAACCAAATTCATTGCCAACAAATCCAATCCAACTCCTGGTGGCTGTGGTGGTTGCATAATCTGGCGTCGATTTGAGGTGATTATGAATAAAGGAATGGAGTCTGCCCTGTCAATCAAGATATAGCCAATGAAGCCTCTGTGTGGGCATGGCCTTCTCCTGAGAATCCTGGGAAATCTTGTCTTCCTTCTTAGAAGTGGGAAACACACACATTCTCTGTCTCTGTCTCTCTCTCGTCATTTTCTGCGAGATATCCCTAAGGAGATGGACCTACCCTGATGCAGCCCTGGAAGCTGGAGAAGCCATGTGGAAACCCCTGCCAGTGCTGAGATGCTTACATCACAGGACTGAAAGACTTTCTACCCACTAACCTGTGATCATCCTGCATTTGGCATCACTGCATGTGTTTGTGAGCCTGAAGAGGACTTTATAGACTGGGTTTGGACATATGGGCTAATATCAGACTTATGAGCTTGGGCTGGACTGAGTTGGGATGCTTTCTTAATGTACAATTTCCCTTTATATAAAGCTCTCTCGTATACACATATGCGTGTTTGTGAATTTGTTTCTCTAGTCTACCTGGACTGACACAATGACCCAATAGGACAGGGATGGATGTCCCCTGTGGATTTCCAAGACTGGGCGTCTTTATGGGAATCGAAAGCCCTGTCTTCCGAGGATTGGCTGGTGGTCTCAGCCTTGAATGCCTTAGCTTGTTCCTTGGCATAATTTAAGAAGTTCTTGCAATGTTTTTCAAATGCTGTGGCTGTTGCTAGGTGGCATTTTGTCGATACCAAACTCATAGTGACCCTATGAACAAAATAAAGAAGCACCTGCCCATCACCTTCACAGCGGGTACATTGGCACTCGTTGTAGCCACTGTCACCTCCCTCATTTCCTCTGACCTTCTACTCTACCAACTATGGTGTCCCTTTCCAGGGACTGACTTCTTCCGACAACATGTCTGAAGCACTTGAGATTAAGGGACCCCATTCTCACGTCCAAGTAGCATCTGACTGTATTTTTTTTTCAAGATGTATTTGTTTGTTCTTCTGACATTTTCTTGTACCTTCAATATTTTTCACCAGCACCCTAAGTGAAATGCCTCCATTCTTCTGCCTTTTTTTTTTTTTTTTTTTGATTCACTGTCCTGCTCTTGTTCACATAGGAGGCTGTAGAACAGGCCATGGGTTGGGGTCAGGCACACCTCCGTCTTCACAGTGACACCCTTGCTCTCCAACACTGTGAACAGGCTTTATGGAGCTGACTTGTCCGATGCAATACATCATTGGATTTCCTAACAGCTGTCCCCATGGTTGACTGTAGATCCTCGCAAGATTAGATACTTAACAACTTCAATCTTTTCCTTGTTTATCATGAAACTTCAATATTTCCCCTATCCTGATGCTATCTCTTTGGGCTTTCTTTACATGGAGTTGTCACTCATATTGAAAGTTGCCATCCTTGATCTCCATGAGCAAGTGCTTCCTGTGCTGTTCCATTTCAGCCTCAATGTTGCGTCCTTCTACAGATAACAAGAGGTTAACAAGCCTTCCTCCAATCCTGAGGTCACATTTCTCTTCATATAGTTTAGTATCTTTGATTATTTGATGAGAATACAGAGTGAATAAGTATGATGAAAGGCTAAATCTCAGATGCACAACTTTTCTAATTGCAAACTACACAGTGTTCCCTTGTTCGGTTCAATTGACTGCCTCTTGCTCCTTGTACAGTTTTGCCACGAGTATAATGAACTTTTCTGGGATTCCTGCTATTTTTAATGTTATCCATAGTTTATTATGATCAACCATCAATTGCCTTTAACTAGAAAGTAAACATTTTTCTCGTATTCTCTGTTTTCAATCAAGATCCATAGACTATCAGCAAGGATATTGCTTGATCCACATCCTCTTCTGAATCCAGCTTGAATTTCTGGCAGTATCCTGTCAATGTATTGTTGTAACCATTTTTTAATGATCGTCAACAAAAATTTACTTTCTTGTGGTATTAATTCTCTTGTTCAATAATTTCTACATCAGAATGGATCGCACTTTTAAGTAGCGCATTAATATGGGTCTCTTCCAGTCATTTGGTCAGGAAGCACTCTTTCAAAAATTTTTTTCATTTTACTGGGGGTTCTTACAATTCTTGTGACAAACCATACATCAATTGTACCTGACATATACATATATTCCATGGTTCTTTCCTAGGCATTTAACTTTCCATTGAGCCCTGACTTGAGTGCTTTCAATGCATCAGCTTGTTGAAATAGTTCAGTTGATATTCCATCAATTCCTGGAGCCTTGGGTTTTGTTAAAGTCTTCAGTGCACCTTGAACTTCTTTCTCCAAGACCATTGGTTCTTGATCATTTGTTACCATTTGAAAGAAGTGTATGTCAATCAGTTCTTTTTGATACCGTGACTCTGTATATTCCTTCTATTTTCTTCTGACGCTCTCTGCAGTGTTTGCTATTTTGCCGATAGAATCCATCAACATTTCAACTTGAGACTTGAATTTTTCTTCCAGTCTATCAGGTTGAGATTACACTAAGCACAGTCTTCCTTTTTAGCTTTCTAACTCCTGGTCTTTGCACATTTCACCCAAATCCTCAACTACTTTGTCTTTTCAAGATTCCCTTGAAACATTCTATGCATCTCTTTTACTTCATTTTTTCTTGCGCTTGCTTTAGCGACTATGTTTAAGAGCAAATTTCAGAATCTCTTGTAACATCCACTTTGGTCTTTTCTTCCTTTCTGGTTTTGGAATGGCCTTTTGCTTTCTTCATGAGTGATGTGCTTGATGTCTTCCCACAGTCCATCGGGGCTTCTGCCCATTGTATTCAAGGTGTCAAATCCATCATGCTCCATCAACAGATGAAAGTTCCATAAGCTTGACGACCTCCACATGACTAGGGGCAATTCTACTTTGAGGAGGAAGCTATTCTTCAGATGAACTTTTAATGCTTTCTCCTATGAGGTGTTCACCTTCTGGCAGTACTATTTTATCATGTTCTGCTATTATTCGAGGTTTTCCTTGGCTAGTTCCTCAGAAATGGACAGTCTATTCCTTCTTCATTGCCTGTTCTTAGTCTGGAAGTTGCGCTGAAACCTCTTCACCTTGGACGACACTGCCAGTCTTTGAAATCCCAGTGACCTAGTCAGCACATGATGACAACTGATCGGCAAGTGGTGGTTCTCAGGGTTAACTTGTAGGAAATTTTAATCAAAAATATGAGAGAGGTGTTTCAAGGCCTGTACATCACAATATTATTCAGGGTTAATTTATAGGGTCTGAGGCTAGGTACTCTAGAGAAGTTAAAACAGTGAAACATACGTTTCACTAGATAGCTCAATAGAGGTATAGGTATAGCTAGAGAGATTGATATCAATTTATATCACTGTTGCAGAAACAGGCAAGTCCAAGTCTGTATAGGTTCCAGGTTTAAAGGTCAGTTGTTAGGTTGGAAGCCTCTTCTGATTTCTGGAGCTGAGGAACTCACGATCAGGCAGACGAGGACAGACTGGTGGCTGAAAAAGCAGATGAATTCAAGGTCAGCTGGCCAGATGGTAGACCATTCCCCTAATTGGCATGCAATGTGGCAGATCACTGGATCGAGTCCAACGAACTGGAAGTTGATGAGTCAGATGCAGACTCCAGACCATGAAAAAGCAAGCTAGCTTTTCCACCATTCACTTATATGAGAACTTATATGAGAACTAGGCCACTAACCACCCCCACAGATGGAAATATATCATAGGAATATCTTGACTTGCCCCACATAATAGGCCCCTAGGGATGTCACTGAGGTTTAAGACACTTGGACTTTTGTCAGGTTATGCTTCTACCCTCTAGCATCCAGCTGTTTGCCAATAAGTCTAGAGCCACTGACACGTCTTCCTTCCTAGGCCCAAGCAACATATTATCAGTGTCATGGATTGATGTGACATCCTTGTTGCTGGGAAAGGTGATTGAGGGCCCTGGAGATTAAATTTGGATATGGTGCTAGAGTGTTCCATACCTTAAGGTTGACCTGAACAGCAAACCGAACTCACTGCCATCCAGTCACTGCTAACTCAAGGGAAAGTCTATTATTGTCCTTGGCCACGGAAGCTTCTAGTAGTCCTTTGAAGCCAGAACTGACTTTTTAAAAAGGCATTGGCCAGATCAATAGCTGCATATCGGGTACCAGGAGAAGTTTTCATTTGCTCCAGCAATCAAACATGTGGAACAGCAGCTACAATTGGAGTCACCACCTGGATAAGTTTACAAGAATTCCCTGGCATCCTCTAAGATCTATTTTTTGCACAGGCCAAACAATCAAGTTAGATTGGGATGGGGTTTGGCCCACCACCCTAGCAGCTTTCAAATCCCTGATGGTGGCACTCATCACTGAAATCCTCGCGGAATGTGACCTTGCTCCTGATTTATGATCTTTATAGGCGAAGGTCGTTCCAATGGCTTCCACTTGGCTTTTCCTTTCTTGTTATTTGCTGTTCGGCGACCGCGAGTTGGTTCTGACCCACAGCGGATCCAGGCACAACAGAACGAGGCACCGCATGGTCCTGCACCACCCTCACAATTGTTCCTCCAACTGAGACCCTGGTTGTACCCACGGTGTCAATCCAGTTCCTCGAAAACTTTCCTCTTTTTTGCTGCCCCATGATAGCCTTCGGTCCACAGATCAGGGATCTCACGTGGAGACTCTGCCAGGAGCAGACTATGTTCATTCCAGTGATGCCTTCCGGACCCAGAAAAATAATGACTGGATACATATAACCACTGGAGGGCCCACTCTAAGACACACCCAAGCCAAGATTCAACACATATTTGACCTTCACGCAGCCGACTCTGATTGGTGGGCCTTCTACACATGTTGGGGTCTCCTGGAATTAGTGTCAGTTCAGAGTCAGTGCCCTGTCATCCCTCCAAAGTCAGATTATTTACTTTTCCCTAGAGGATATTCACACTTATAAGCTGTTGACAGCCATTAATGCCTTGCCCTGTCTCTTGGCATAATGTAATAAGGCCTTACAATATTACTAGTTTGGAGCAAGTTTGAATCCACAGTAGTTGAATTATAGGTGACTCTCCGGGGCCTACCCAGTGCAATTTTATCAGGAGTAAATATACCGAGTCCAAACAAAATGGATTATAAGATTAAAGAATGAGAGAGATTGAAGTCTCATAAGGACCAAGGTCTCTGTTAATTTGGAAGGAAAGTCTGAGGAGCTTCAAAAAACTCATGTAAAAACTCCACTATGCTTTCATCCCATTTTCCATTAACTTTTGTGAAACCCCCTTGCATAAATTCTACCTTTTATTTTTCAGATTAGAAACTCCTTGGCTATTCTTCTAGCTCTTTAATGCTCCCCTCTCCCATACACACACACACACTATCATGACCCCAATTCTACCTTATAAATCCAGCTAGACCAGAGCATGTCCATGGGTACAGATAAGAGCTGGAAACACAGGGAATCCAGGAAAGATAAACCCCTCAGGACCAATAACGAGAGTAGTGATATCAGGAGGGGAAGGTCAAGGTGGGAGGAGAGAATCACAATGAGGGTGAGGGAAACTGATCACAATGATTTACCTATAACCCCCCTCCCAGGGGAATGGATAACAGAAAGGTGTGTGAAGGGAGGCAGCGGTCATGAAAAACCTTTTAAAACTTATAAATTATCAAGAGTTCATGGAAAGGGAGGGTGGGGGAGGGAAATACCAATGACTCAAGTACAAAGAAATGTTTTGAAAATGACGATAGCAAGATATGTACAAATGTGCTTGAGACACAGATAGATGCATTGTGATAAGGAATGTAAGAGCACCCAATAAAATGACACGTAAAAAAGAAAAAGGAAAAATGAAATTCCTTGGCTGGAGATTACATATACTGAGTACTTAACTAAAGTCTTTGCTCCTCTCAAAGAATGAACACATCCTACATCATAATGGGGATGGAGTGGGGGCGGGGAGATTCTTGGCTCAACTTTCCTGGCTTTTTTCTTATCAATGCATTTGATAGGTAGGTTTATTGTGCCAACCTGGATAATGAACATGTGGGATTAATTGAAGGGTGGAGAGAAGAATGGCATGGTGATCCTTGCCTTTCTTGTCTCTTGCTCTTTGATGATCAGACCTGTGTGAAGATGCTTTAGCTGGTTCTCTGCCTCAACTTTTGAGCTACACTGTCTGTGAGAGACCCAGCCTGTGGACCGTGTTTGAGGTTCCTTCAAGATCAGCTTGACCACGCTGTATCGCTTGAGCTGGGGAGGGTCAGACCTTGTCATCTGACTGACTGTTGGTGACTTGCCTTGCTATTTGCTGCCTGTGGCCAGATTGCCTGAATTGCTCTACAGAGGACTCAGCTGTCTGGCTCCTTGACTTGCACCTGGCAGCCCTAAAGACTTGAAGGACTGTCTGTGTATTAGTGTCTCACAGAAGTGAATTACACTGATCCATTTGTACTGCTCTATAGACTAATTAGCTGTATATTTCTTATGTTAATCTATTATATAAATACATCTAAAATCTTAAGTGTCCTGGTTTAATTATCTGGAGAACACTAGCATAATGCAGTTTTCAGTGTTTGCTCAAACTTTTCATTATAAGCCACTGTGATCATCCTGTGTCCTTCATGAAACTATCAAGATGACTGCTTTAGAATCTTCCCAACACAAAGTTGCCATGACCCTCTGTGCTGTCTCTGCCTTGAATGGAACAGACTTAGCAGCTATTCTTTGGATTGGGTCTTTCAATGAAGGCACCCTAAAGAGACTAAAACAAGGGTATGACTGAGAGAACTTGTCTGCAGATGCCCACTGACCTCAGAGATGTATTGAAACACATCTCGTTTGGCATAAACTCACACATGTCTGAACTGAAATCCTAGTAGCAAAAGTTTTTGTTTGCTTTAATGTATCTTTCTCTCTCAGTTCAAATATTTTCCTACTCCAGACTTCATGTTTCCGCTAATGTATGAGGAGAGGGTAAACCCCAGATAACTTATTGACCAGAAAAAAGTATAATCAGAGGTAAGGAAGAACACTGCTACCTAAAGTACTTCAGTGAATTTTTAACCAACATCTCAGAGGGAGAAGGCCAACTTGGGATATTTATTGAGATGTTGAAGATTTAAGGCAATGGTGGGCTGAGGAATTTGATCAGAATGGAGTCATAACATAATTAATTAGAAGGGCAGTACCCAATAAGATGGAGATTTTGTAGAGATGGTTTCAGAGAGTCTTGGGGGTATATTCTGTCCTTTGATGTGTTCTATTAGAGTTGGTAGATCTTTTCATCCTTTCCTTCAATGAAGAATGAGATCGTCTGCAATATCCATCTTCCTGATCCAGAATCTTCTAGAGACATGTGCTAATAACGATAACAGTTCTTAATAACTGTTGGCCCAAAGGTTGGAGGTTTGAGTGCACCCAGAGACAATTCAGAAGACCTAGTGATGTACTTCTGAAAAACCAACCATCAAAAGCCTAGACATGCACGGGGGGCATTGTGAGCAATTGACAAGTGGAGTCTATTTGGCAACTGGTTTAACTTAGATTATAAACTATGTTATGCAAGGGGTGCCATCCTCGGTGTGGTTCATATTTCTCTGATAAAGAGAAACAGAGAACCTACACATTTTTGTGGTAAGAAGGAATTCTAGTATATGGGAGACTTTTCCTAAAGATGCCTGAATGAAGTAATCCACTCCAGATAGGGAGAGACAGAGGACTGAGCAGGATGATTCGGCTAGCCCAGTGGTTGGCAAATTGTGGCCCATGAGCCCTCTGTGACTCTTTCAGTGTGAACGTGGGGCTCTGAAGTCACACTGAAAACATTTGAAGGTGATGATTTCAGATCGTGGTGATTTCATTTGTTTGGAAAAACATAGTTAAGGTCCTTGAGTGATTTTAACGTTGTTAGGAGGGGCAGGATTGGCTCTTTGGTCTCAAGAGTTTGCCGACCCCTGGCCTAACCCTTTTAAACCTTCCAGCTGTTTCCTCTTGGAGTTTTACTACCCAATGTCTCCATTGCCACTAAGCCGAGACTTCTCTGAGTAAAGCTTCTCAACTCAACCCGTCGGAACAAAAACATCCTTTCTTTCGGAATCCCCTAGCATAGTTAAGTTAGACAAGAATTTTAGAAATCATTGTTCAATACTAAGAGAACATTGAGAGGAAACAGACAAAGCACTAACCCCAAGCATTCAAACACAGAGAATGACACCTACAATGGCCAGTGCTATGTCCACTCCTACCAATCCGTTCTGCGTAAACAGAACCACCCATTGATCTGGTGAGAATTCCATGAGTGTTTCTCTGAGGCAGCATTGCTGACGCTACTTTATTTCCTGCTGAGCAATGTGCACAAGCTCATTCTCTGAGGTAGTTCTCCCAGTAGTATGAGGCCAGAGGATGAAGTTAGCCTTCCCTAGCCCTTAAGACCTAAACCATCCGGACCAGTCTTTCTTGCCAGCAGTACCCTCAGCTCCCTCTCTTTCCCCAAGGCCTCCCCACTCCCATCTATGCCAACCTACTTGCCCTTTCCCATGCTTAGCATGCTCTTACGTGAGATGTGCCTTGATTCCTGCCAGAGCCACTTCTTAGTGTGCCCTCCCCAAACAGAACAGCAAGACAGTACCAGTAGGACCCCCTTTGCATAAACCTTCCTGGCTGCCTGCCGAACACCCCTACTCCTTCAGGCAATGGTAGTTCTATGCAGATGCCCACGAAGCCAGGTGGTGAACTCCTCGAGGGCACAGTGACTGGTAAGCACACAGTCAAGCACATCGCTCAAGCACATCGTGTTGGTTTGGTCTCGTTCGGTTTGGTTGGGATGTTTTTAAACTTGTCCCACTGCATTTGTCTTTGGGCTCATTTCTAGGCTAGAAATACAGACACGCCTCATCCGATTGCCATTTTTAGAGCAAGTCTGTTGGCACCCCTTTCTTCCCGCAGCATGTGCTCACCTTGTAATCTGCTGTCACAATGGAGTAGGCTTCATGACATTGCACATTTTCCTCATAATGCGATTACACCTCTAAGAGACTACAATGCAATGTTCATGTGACTCCAAGGTGCACTAGGAAATCAGTTTCCCTGCCTCTCACTTCATTGTCTGGAACTGATCCCATTGTGCCTCTGAGCTATGTGTGTGAAAGAGGGCTTCTTGGACCCTATTCTAAACACCAACCACGCCCCACCACCCAGCACGCTACTAATCTGTTGGGTTTGAAAATCTGTTTCAATGGTGACTGAGGACTCCCTGACAACATGATGAGAGAGGCCATTAGGGAGGGTAACGGGCTAGCATGAGTCATAGAAACATTCAGGATGCAGCCTTTGGTCCATAGCAGTGCCTTTCTTCAGCCTGCAGCCAAGTCTCTCTCCTGGTCTCAGTCTCTCAGTCATGCAGTCTCTTGGCCAGGAAGCTCACTTGCTGAGATCACTCTCGTGGTCTCAATTTGCCTCCTCTGCTCTGTCTCACAGTCTTATGTGGCATCCTCTGCTGCCCCTGGGGCTTCAGACCGGGATCTCACATTTTCTCTACTGGCTTCTGTTCTTTCTGGGTGACTTGAAATTCGCTTTGTTCTTGCTTCTTGATCTGCTCTCTTCTATCCAAAATAATGACAAAACTGACCAACCCTGGAGTTAGAGTCCCCTACCCCTTCTTTACCTGCTCTTCTTAGGTGTCATCGAGTCGATTCCTACTCATAGCACCCCTGTGCACAGCAAAAGGAAACCACCCAGTCGGACACTTCCTCACAAGGGTTCTCAGGTTTGAGCTCATTATTGCAGCCCCTGGGTGACTTGCTCAAGGGCTGCGTTTTTCTTGCTACCAGGCTACTTTCACAAACGTGAGGTTCCTTCTCCAGGAACTGGTGTCTCCAAAGTACAAGGAAGAAGTCTCACTATCCTTGCCTCAAAGGAGCACTCTGGCTGTCCTTCTTCCAAGACCTATGCTTCCCCACCCCCCTCTCTTTGGGCAGTCCATGATATTTTGAATATTGTGCACCAGCACTGTAATTCAAGCGCATGGGGTCTTCTTTGGTTTTCCTTTTCTAGGCACAACTCGAAGGTGGATGCGAGGCAAGTGAAAACATCCCTGTTTCTTTGAGTCGGCATTGGCTTGATAGCAGTGAGTTGGGTCAGACACGCCTTACTCATCAAAGTGACGTCTTCGGCAGTTTAAAGAGGCCCTGTGGAGCGCATTTGCCCAATACACTGTGCCATCTGATCACTTGACTGCTGCCACCATAAGCGGCAGTTGTGGATCCAAGCGGATGGCGTCCTTGGTAGCTGCCATCTTTTCTCCATCCATCCTGGTGTGACTTCCTGGTCCGGTTGTGAGGAGGTGGGTCTTTCTGACATTGAACTGTGACCCATAGGGTAGACTGCAATCTTTGATCTTCATCTGCCAGAGCTTCCAGTCAAAGGAGCGTCACCTGCATATCACTGGTTGCTATTCGGGCTTCCTCCATTACTGAGGCCCCGTTCGTCTTCGATATGAACAGCTCCTTGAGCTATGTGCTTGGCATACCCATGGGATGCACCACTTCCCTGTCCCTAGGTCGTGCTGTGGTGGCTTGTGTGGTGATGCTGCGGTGCTGCACGCTCCGTCGCTGGGATTTCACGTGCCATCATGGCCGCACGAAGCGGACAGGTTTCAGAGGAGCCTCCAGACTGAGGGCAGACAAGAAGGAGTCAGCCCTCCACTGTTGAGGAAGAAGCTGCTGAAAACCACCTGCAGAGCTCTGAAGCATCGTCGGATACCGAAAGCCTAAACAAAGGAAACAGAATATTGTTGGAGACACTGCTGGCAGATGGGGCCCTTGGGTCCGAGGGGACTCAAACTGTGGCTGAAGAGGAGCTGATTTCCTGGAGGGGAGTCGACCATGGTGACGTGAATTGAACATCGAATAAGTTAGACCGTAGAAGAATCGGTGCCTTGGAGGGGTGGTGCTGGAGAGGAATACTGAAAGTGCCATGGACAGCTAAAAGATCAAACCCATCTGTGTTGGAAGAAGTCAGGCCAGCATGCATCTTAGAGGCAAGGATGGCAAGACTTCATCTTACACACTTTGGCCATGTTGTCAGGAGAGACCAGCCCCTGGAGAAGAGCATCCTGTGTAGTAAAGGGGAGAGGTTGGGGGAAGGGAGAAGGAAGACCCTTGGTGGATGGATGGACACAGTGGCTGCTGCAATGGACTCAGGCGTAGGAGCAACTGTGAGAGTGGTGCGGGGCTGGGGAAGCGTTTTCTTGGACCAGACACCGGGTCGCTATGGGTAGACACTAGCTCCATAGCACCCAATCGCAACAGACTGAATAAAGATGGTGAGAGGATACGACCTTGACCCACATACCTCTCCTGACGTCAAGCCCTGCGGCATTTCCTTCTTCTGTTCCCGTAGCTACCTCTTGATCCATGCGCAAGTTCCACTTGAGGACAATGAAATGTTCTGAACTTCCATTCTTCTCCAGGCTATCCATAATTTGTTATGATTCACATATATGAATGCCTTTAGACGATCAATAAACCACAAGTCAATATCATCCTGGTGTTCTCTGCAATCAGCCAAGATCCGTCTAATAATATTTGCATGGTTGTTTGATGAAGTTTGTTTGGTGAAGTTGCAGAGAAATGAACAGTGGTGCCACATAAAGAAATTTCAACTTCACCACATCGTCTCTTTCATGTCGAAGAACTAACACCCCCAGTTACATTGTCCATTATTAACATTTTTACCAACACGATTAACCCTGTTACAATCACTCACACCTAGACTAACTCATCTTAAAACACTTCCCTCCTGAACCAGACACGGGAAGAAAAGAGGAAGTGATTCTGTGGGAATCCTGTCTGGTTCCATTCATTTTAAGATCGGAGACACTCATACAAGCTGGTTCGCCATTCACTTCACCAGGAAAAGGATGCCTCATCCCCCCTCACCCCTCAAGATGTATAGGACCAACAGAAGAAGGAAAAACGTCCGCAAAGTCTCAGAGGTTAAGTCTTCACTGAGCTCATCCTAGCCTTGAATCCTGGTGTCTGCGTTATCGAGGAAGACCAGAAGTGGGTGACTTCAAAGATCAAACATGTATTTGCTCACATTTTAGAAGGCTTGCTGTCAGAATTGAGGGTACCAGCCAAAGAGAAAGTTCTCTCTGTTTGATTTGGGAAGACCATCTTGTCTCAGCTTCTCTAGACCCGGCCTTCCTTAGTGCCTTGGTAAGCTCTCTGTGGCAACTACTTATCCCCTGTCTGTGTTTTTTGGTGTCTGAGTCTGTGATGTTCCTTACAATTCAAAAATAATGAGGTGGGGACTGACCATGGACACTACATTAATATTCCAAAGAAACCCTTATTCCCAAATGGGATTACCTTCACAAGTACCGAAGTGAAGATTATAACTAGTTTCCGTAACCATAACACCTAGGGAGGGGAGGGATCAAGTTCTTAAAAACACACAATGTACCCCCATTGACTCAAGAAGAAAAAGTAAGTCTCAACAGGCCCTAACAATTTGCAAGATCAAACCAGTTATCAAAAACTTTACACACAGCTGAGCCCCGGTGGTGTAGTGGTTGTGCACGGGACTGCGACCCACTGGGACGGAGGTTCAATTCCAGCAGCAGCTCCACAGGACCAAAGGCTGGGCCTCCTACTCCCACCACCAGAGAGCAGTGATGTCCCCCCAAAAAAACAAACAAAACAAAACAAAAAAAAAGCTTTATACACACAAAAGGCCTGTCCTTTTTATCAAAAGCTTCACACACACACACACACACACACACACACACACACAAAGGAGAAGGGAATCAGAACTTAACTTACAGATACTCAATTTTCAGAAGGCTATGGATGACAGTGGAAACCCAAATCCATTTGCAGGGTCCAAGGGTGAAGGAAGCTTTAGACCATCGTCTAGAGATGTAAATAGCCTTGCTACCAGACAGAGAGCATAGAAAAGTCGATTATGACAGATGCAGGTGGGATAAAAATGCAATACCTTGAAGCAACATCCTCTTACAGAGGGGTTTCAGGGAAGAGATGAGCCAGTTAAAGTGCAGTGTAATAACAATGAAATATGCATCTTACCTCTGATTCTCAAAAGCTTCCTCCCACCCACTATCATGCTCCTGGTTCTACCAAACAAGTCCGGCTAGAACAGGGGATGTACACTGGAGTCGGAAACATGGGGAATTTAGGGCAGATGTACCCTCAGGACTAGTGATAGGAGTGGTGATAGTGGGAGGGTGGAAGGGTGGTGAAATAGAAAGGGGGGAGCAATTGCAGGGATCTACATATAACTTCCTCTCTGGGGCATGGCCAACAGGGAAATGAGTGAAGGGACACATTGGACAGTGTACGATATGAAACAGCAATAACAATTTGTAAATTATTAAAGGTTCATGGGGGAGGGAATATGGGGAGCTGGAAGCGGGGGCCTGGGTGGAGGGTGGGATGTTTTGGGAGTGATGATGGCAACAAGTGTGCAAATGAAGCCTGTATACAATTGATGTATGTATGAATCATGAGAGGAGGTTGTTTGAGTACCCAATAAAATGATTCATTACTAAAAGGGGGGAGGGGAAAGAGGAGCTTATACCAAGGGCTCAAGTGGAAAATGTTTGGAAATGAATGTGGCAACATGTGTGCAAGTGTGATTGATACGGGTTAAGTATGGAGTGTTATAATAGCTGTAAGAGTCCCCAATAAAATTATTTTTGAAAAATGTAACACCTTATCACTTGATCTCCTGTTAAAATCCACTTTAGATTTGTTCCAATTTTTTCATATTTTCTTTCATTTCAATTGAAGCTTTTCTCTGTTTTACTTTGTCACTGTTGTTTTTGTTTGTTTCTCTTTCTTGATTTCTGTATTGAATGTTTTTTTTTCTGTACATGAAATGCAGGATAGGTGACTCTATAGTCGGTAACAGGATTAATAATGACATGGCAGGGGACAGTGGGAACATTGGGGAGCTGTAACAATAACGAAGAGAAAGAAGCAAGTATTCTAAAATTAATTGTGGTGATATGATACAACTTTTCTTAAAATGACTGAGTTATTGATGTCTATGATGTGTGAATTATATGCCAATAAAAATTAAACAACAAAAATTGAAGGCCTGGGACCAGATGGTTTTGCTGAAGAAGTGTAACAAACATTTTGTATAGAACTGACATAGCCATACTTAAACTCTTCCAAAAGTGAAAGAAACCATCTGTGAAACAAACATCGTCTCGATGGCGAAACCAGACAAATTAGGGAGATAATTCCATTTACAATTGCAGCTAGGAGAATAAAATATCCTGGGAAAACTCTAACCATGAAGGGGAAGGGCCATACCATGAAAATGACAAAACATTACTGAAAGAGATGAAGGAAGACTTCAGTCCGTGGAGGGGCAGTGAAGGGGAGGAAGGCCTTCCATGAGATGGACTGACTTCATGACGGCAGAGATGGGTTCTGGCAAGGGAAGGATTGTGAGGACGGCGCAGGACTGGGCAGTGTCTGGTTGTGTTGGGCATGGGGTCGCTATGGCCCCGAACAAGAACACAACAATCAGTATATGGAAAGATCCCCGCGGAGCAGAAGATGTTCACAAATTGGAAGGCTTAATATTGTTAAGATGTCAGTACGACCCAAAGTGCTCTCAAGATTCTTTGCAATCCTGACCAAAATCCCAATCTGGATCAAAACCAATCCTGAAGATTCTATGACCTGGCAAGAGGTCCTACATAACTAGAAAAACATGGAAAGAGAAGAATAAGGTAGGAAGACCCGTTGTTTCTAACCTTATAACAAATTCCACTTACAGCAATTAAACCAGCCTGGAACTGGTTGACTCAATTCAGAGTCATCATTGTTGACTTATAAGGACCCTATAGGACAAGGTGGTGCTGTCCCTGTGAATTTCTGAGATTGTAACTTCTAATGAGGGCAGCATGCCCTATCTTTCTACTGGAGCAGCTAGGGGTCTGGAACTGCCGACCTTGCAGTTAGCAACACAAAACGTAACCAGTATGCCACGAGGACTCCCTGACATCTAAGATCAACTTTGTGTTTTTTTAAACAAGGGTGCTTGACCACCAGATGGCAGTGATGTTTCCCCTTCCCCCACCATCAGAAAATCATTAAACAAGGGTGCTAAGTCTACTCAATGGAGTAAGGAGAGTATCTGCTATAAATAATTCTGGGAAATTCAGATTCACGTGTGCAGAAAAGTGAAATAGGACCCATGCCTCACAGGAGACAAGAAATTGGCTTACTAACACTTTCAGTGCTGCCGTTCCATCTCACAATGCCTTGTGTATTGCCTGGCATCTTAACACTAGAAAGTAGCCTTCTAAGAATTTCTATTTACATAAATCATTTTAGTTGGGGTTCATACACTTATCACAAACCATACATAAATATATTGTGCCAAGCACTTTCACACGCCTGCTGCCATTATCATTCTCAAAACATTTGCTTTTTACTTGAGCCGTTGACATCAGTTCATCTTTTTCCCTCCCCCCTGAACCTTGATAATTTATAAATTGTTATTTTGTCATAGCTTATACTGGCCGACATCTCCCCTTGCCCACTCCTCTGCTGTTCACCCTCTAGATAGGAGGTTATAATGTAGAGCCTTGTAATTGGCTCCGTCTTTCTTCGCCACCTCCCCTCCATCCTTCTGATATCTCCACGCTCACTACTGGTCATGAATGGTTCATCTGTCTTGGATTCCCTGTATTTCCAGGTCCCATCTGTACCAGTGTACCTCTTCCAGTCCAGCTGGATTTTTAGAGTAGAATTGGGATCATAGATAGTTGAGGGGAGGAAACCTTTAAGAACTAGAGGAAAGCTGTATGTTTTATTGTTACTTCACTGCACCCTGACTGGCTGTCTCCTCCCCACGACCCTTCTGTATGGGAATGCCCAATTGCCCATAAATGGGCCTTGGATTCCCACCCTGATCTCCCCCCTTATTCGTAGTGATGTGATTCTTGTTGCTTGATGCTTGATACCTGCTCCCTTCAGCCCCTCATGATCACACAGGCTGGGGTGCTGTGCTTCTGCCTCTGTGCTACATGGCCACTTGTTTATCTTCAAGCCTTTAAGACCCCAGACACTATATCTTTGGATAGCCGGTCACCATCAGCTTTCTTCACCACTCTTGCTCATGCCTCCACCTATCCTAAGTGATCATCTCAGGAAGGTGAACATACAATGATATAGTTTTTTCCTGTTTGACGCCTGACACCGGATCCTTTCGACACTTCTAGCGGATGGACCTTGTGCCTTCACTCAAGCACTCCCTCAATGCAAGAGCACTTTGTTCTATTGAACTGGTATTCCACAATGCACACCTGCCCGATATGATCACTGAAGACAAATGTGTGCATAAGCAAATGTGGTGAAGAAAGCTGATGGCGCCCAGTAATCAAAAGAGCATCTGGGGGTCTTTAAAGCTTGAAGATAAAAAAATGGCAATCTAGCTGGAAAGAGGCCTTTGAGGTACAAGAATCCATCTCTATCCACCTGGAGCAAAGGAAGAAGAAGGAGAGTTGGAAAAGAAGATGGCTGTGAAATGGGAGGTTCACGGCCTCTATAGCCAACTGTACCTGGTAGACTCTGACACCAGAGGACTTGCATGGTGCCTACATACCATTTCTGAACATTGTGATCAAAGATTCTGTAATATTACATTAAATCAAAAAGAGGGGGACACAGAACAGAA
This sequence comes from Nesogale talazaci, assembly GCA_004026705.1. NCBI lineage: Eukaryota > Metazoa > Chordata > Mammalia > Afrosoricida > Tenrecidae > Nesogale > Nesogale talazaci. The sequence goes on along the minus strand of PVJH01010219.1, from coordinate 22,553 downwards.
TGTCAAAGTCTCATGGACTTCAGACTTCCTGGAGTTATAGAGCTTGTATGATGTACACCTGAGGCTACAGCCCCGAGATAATCTTGAAACCTTAACCAAAAATATCCCCTCAAGGGTTCTTAAAACCAAATCGGGATTAACCTTAACTAGTAAAAACAAAAACAAAACAATTTAACATAAATGTTATGCTCTTTTAAGATATCTCTGTATAGGATCAAGACACAGAAGCTTCAAAAAGGCTATGGGAAAATTCCATTCACTTTTAATTCCATTATCTTTATCATGAACTATTTTGGGGGGGCATCACTGTCCTCTGGTGGTTGTGGGAGCTACCCAGCCTTGCTCCCAGAGAGCTGCTGCTGGATTTGAACTGCCAAGCCAGTGGGCCACAGTCCCTCACTCAACTACTATGCCACCAGGGCTCACCCCTCATGAACTCTTATCAGTCCATTTTTCATTAATTTGGAAGGCTTGTCTTGCAGATAGGCATCTGTGCCATCCAGATAACACAGCATTGTTTATGAAATTAAGAGAATTTGGAACACTTATGATTAAGATGAAAGAATACAGCCTTCAGTGTGCAGTACGCCCTAACCTAAAGGAAAGAAGATTCCCCACGAGCAATACATGGAGAAAACATTACAATTGTCAAGGATTTCCTTGACTTGGAGCCTCACTCAAGGCCCACAGAAGTACAGGCAGGAAATCAAACCATGCGTTGCATTGGGCACAAGATCCACTGACAGATTTAAAGAGCCAACATGTCACTGTGAGGACTAAAGGACACCTGACGCAAGCCATGATCCTTCAATCATTTCATACGAGTAAGGAAAGACTCAAGAATTAGTACCTTTGAATTGTAGTGTTGGCAAAGAATAATCAATACATCGTGAACTTTTAGAACAACAAACAAATCTGTGTTGGCAGAAGTTCGGCCAGAAGAGAGGATGGCAAGATTGGATTGCATGTCACCCTGAGTGACTTGATATCCCTGGAGAAGGACACCATGCTTGGCAAAGCAGAAGGGCAGGGAGACAGAGGAAGATCCTCGATGAGATGCTGTGACACAGAGCGGCAACTATGGACTGAACCCGGGCAAGAGTTGTGAGGGTGGCACAGGACAGGACAGAGTTTTGTCCTGTTGTCGAGGGGTCTTGAGTCAGAAAAGGAGTCCGAGAATGGCTGTGCAGCTTAAAGACCTTAACCAATGTCACTGAATGGTACACTGAGAAACCATGAAGTTGGTTTATGTTTTGCTGAGTATATTAACATAATAACGTCTAACTATATATAGAGAGATCCTGTCATGACCCGTAGACACAGAAGGCCTGATACAGTGACATCAACGAGCATTACTTTCACTAGGAAATGAAGATTGTTGCACTTATCAGAATTTTACTAGCAATTTTATTCTTTTAGCTGACTGCTTGGCATTCGTGGATTTTTATCATGAATGCCTCTCAGGACTTCTGTGTTTGCAAGACTTTCCTCTTTTGATAAGAACTGGTAGATTGAAGCAAAGTCTGAGTTTCTCTTGTGTAAAATGGGATTGCTATGAGATCAGAGATGATTTTTCAGGTCAAGGATGCTTAACTGATATGCTCAGGGTCATAAATGGGAGGTCAGATCTTGAGAATTTGGGCTCTAAAACCAGATTGCTGATTAGAATCCCAGTGTGGTAGGCTATACACTGCAATCTTGAGTGGACTCTTGAGTTTCTGAATGTCAGCAACAAATGGCTATTTCATAACAACTCTGAGAGAAGACAGTGATGGTTCAGTGGTCGGATGCTCACCTCTCATGCAGGAGACTAGAGTAGGGCACATCATAGGTAGGGTGGTACTTACACAATCTGTAGCCAATGGGAGACCATTAAGAGTGAAGGGGTGAAGCTTAGCCTGTCGATCAGGTCGCAGCTTGATGGCCTCATTTGGAGGCACTAAGGAAATAGCTTGCTGGTGCTGGAGGTGGAACAGACAGGCAACTCCCTGTGAGACATTAACGACAAGCCTAACGTACCTATCCTGATGCAGACAGAGCCCTGGAGCTGGAGGAACCACATGGAAACCCATGTCAATTCTGAGCTATTTCTAGATCCACAAAACTTTCCACCCACTGGCCTGTGATCTTCCCGCATTTGGCATCAGTGCATGTGTTTCATGAGTCTGAGATGAACTTTATAGATTGGGATCAAACATAGGGGCTAATATCAGAATTATGAACTTGATCTGGACTGAGCTGGGATGTTTTCTCAATATGCAATTGCTCTTGTTTATGAAGCTTTTTTATACACATATGAGTCTCCCTGGATTTGTTTCTCTAGTGTACCCAGACTAACACAGGTAGTAACCAACCATCAGTCAATGGAGGCTTTTAGGTTGCTGATCCTTCACAAGTTCCAGCAGGGCTTCCCGAGAGAAGCAGACCTGATCATCTACTCTCAAAATTATCCAACGAAGAAGCTGTTTGCAAAAAGTCTAATCTGCAGTCCATCATGAGGTTGCCACGAGACCAGGCAGAGTTTCCACCAGGATTGCCCTGAGTCAAAGACGGGCCTGCTAGCAGCTAACAATGACATCAATAACCTTGGAAACGTCCCATGATTATTATGACTAAATCACATGTCATCACATTGATAGGCCTCCAAACAGCCACAAAGAACTTCTGCAGAGCCCGTGGTTTAATCTGATATTGCTGCTACTGTTACAGTGCCGTTGACTCAGTTCTGACCCATAGTGCCCTTGTGTACAACAGAGCGAAACACTGCCCAGTTCTGTGCCAAGGTCACAATTGTTCATATATTTGAGGCCATTAATGCAGCCACGAGGTCAATACAACTTGTCAAAAGTCTTCCTCTTGGGCTGAGCCCCGGTGGCGTAAGTGGTTGAGTGCAGGACTGCGGCCTGCGGGCTTGGCGGTTCAAATCCAGCTTCGGTTCTCAGGAGCAGCGTTGGGTAGCTTCCACAACCACCAGAGGGCAGTGATGCCCCCCAAAAATAAAAAAAAATTAAAAAAAAGTCTTCCTCTTTTCCAGTGCCCTGCTACTTCACTCAGCATGATGTCCTCCTCCAGGGACTGGTCTTTCCTGATGACCTATATAAAGTATGTGAGTCAAAGTCTCACCATCCTTGCCTCTGTGGAGCATCCTGGCTGTACTTCTTCCAAGACAGGTTTGCTTGTTCTTTGATCAGTCCATGGTACTTTACCTAATATTAGGTAAAAGATTTTTAAAAGAAGTAAAGAAGCTATGCTCCAACCAACACTCCGACTTTATGGTCAACAAGACGTAATCTTAGCTGGCCACGTGCTGAAGGTGTGTGAAGACAGCAAGTGAGAGGACTAGGAGAGAAATGCAAATCTGGAATCAGTACCTGCTTCTGGATGTCACAAATGTCATGACAGTCCATTATTCTGCCTCCTGTAGAAGCCCAGGGACCAGTGGAAGGTGCTGCTTATCTTCCTTCTATCAGAGTCATTGGTTAGGGACTGATGCCCAAGGCATCTAGTTTCCTTGAATAATGTACTGGGGAGCTACCACCCACAAGTGCTTCTGCACACACACACACCTTTATTTAATCACGAACATTTACGTTTTCAAGGTCTGGGCTTATGAGACACACCCTCCATCCCCACCCCCCACCCCCAATTAGGCAAGCAGTCAACTCTGTTTTTCTGTGGTCAGGACTCAGCAGAGAGGTTTCTGATGGGCAGAGAGGACTGTGACTCAGATGTCAGGGGAGACCTGCAATAAAAAAACTTGAGGCCAGATATCACCAGACCTGCTTTGGAACCCAGCTGGGCTGTCACCATCTGTCAGGAAGTAACTTACTTGAGTTTCAATCCTCTCCTGTGCAACAGAAGCATAATAGAAACCAGCACAAAGGCTGAACTCTCCCCCCGCCCCCCAAAACAAAACTCACTGTCATTGAGTTGATGTGGACTCACAGAGACCCGATAGGACACGGATAGAACGGCCCCTGTGAGTTTCCAAGACTGTAACACACTCTCTCTCACTCTCTCTCTAATGCAACAGATACTCTGGTTTAAAAAAAAAACCAAGATGAACAGAAAACATCAAATGATGGGAGGATGTGGAGAGATTTGGACTCTCTGACACTGCTGGTAGGCCCATAAACATATATAGTCATTGTGGAAAGAGATATGGTACTACCTAAAACAATTGGGAATAGAAATACGAGACAACCCAGCAATGCCTCTATTGAGGACACAGCCTAAAGGAGTAAGAGATAGAACATGAACAGACATATGTCCTACTGTGTTCATTACAGCCCAGTTCACAGTAGCAAAAAGCTGGAAGCAGTCCCAATACCCATCAGTAGAAGAATGGATAAAGAAACTCGGGTACATAAACACAAGGGAATATTGTGAATCCCTAAAAAACAGTGATGAAATCATGAAACACCTCTTGACATGGAAGGACCTGGAAACCATTATGCTCAGTTCAAAGACAGTCAGTCACCAAAGAACCAATATTGTATGAGAACAGCACTGTAAGCATAAAGACAATGGCAGGCATATGTTCACCAGTCATGTAATCCTTCTAATCCAGTCTTCCAAGCAATAAATTAGTATGACTTCCTGATTCTTATGATCCACATATCATCTTGTGTTAAACTGGGTTGACTAGAGAAACAAATCCAGGGACATTTGTATATGTATATGAAAGAGTTTTAAATCAAAAAGCAATTGTATATTGAGAAAACATTTCAGTCCAGATCAAGTCCATAATTCTGATAATAGCCCATATGTTCAACAGTAGTCCAAAAATTCCTCTTCAAACTCATTCAGCACATGCAATGAGGCCGAGTACAAGAAGACCACAGGCCAGTGGATGGAAAGTCTTATGGATCCAGTGGCAGTGGAAGCATCTCAGTGTTGGTATGGATCTCCATGTGGCTCCTCCACCTCTCTGATTGTCTCAACAACAGGAAAGAGAAGGCAGAGAGACTGTCCCACCTCCAGGGAGGAAGAGAGGAAGTTCCCAGAATCCTCATGAGAAGGCCATTCCCACAAGGAAGCATCAGACTGTGACTTGATTGACACATTAGACTCCACCCCATTCACTTATAATACCTTCAAGTTGATAGGAGATTATGTAACTACCACACATCTCCTTATTTCTACATTGTGGTGGTCATGTACTTGATGTCAATTTCATGATTGGGATGTAGGGGTGGAGTCTAGCCTGTTTATCTGGAGATAGCCAATGAGGCCTCTGTGTGGGCCTGGATTTCTCCTGAGAATTCTGGGAAGTCTCCCGGTATTTTCCAATTGGAGTAGAGACTTGATTCAGTCTCTGAGATGAAGAACTACTGACAAGATGAGATGACAGCATGCTGATTGATCCTGATTCCTGGAGAATGGAGGAGCTGGAGAAGAGGTCACGTGGGCTTGCCCGAAAGGAGCCAAACCTCTGGGACCAGAGAAGCCACGAGGAGACCACTGCAAGTGCTGAGATGCTTCTACTGCCACCGGACACAGAAGACTCTGCACCCACTGGCCTGTAATTGTCCTGGTGTCATCGCACGTGCTTCGTAAGTCAGAAGGAGACTTAATAGACTGGTATCGGACGTATGGGTTAATATTGGACTTGTGGGGCTGAGCCCCAGTGGCATAGTGGTTGTGTGCAGGACTGCGGCCCATAGGCCCAAATCCAGCAGCAGCTCTCCAGAAGCAAGGCTGGGTCTCCTACTCCCACCAAGAGGCAATGATGCCCGCAAAAAAAAAAAGTATTTAGCAATAATCAGGCTGAACCCCAGTGGTGTAGTGGTTGTGTGCGGGACTGCGGCCCACTGGGTTGGCTGTTCAAGTCCAGCAGCAGCTCTCCAGGAGCAATACTGGGCCTCCTACCCCCACCAGGGAGCAGTGATGCCCCCTCCCAAAAAATCGGACTTGTGACCTTGGACTGGGTTGAGATGCTTTCTCAATGTTCCATTCCTCTTGTATATAAACCTTTTTCTTATCCATATGCATGTTTATGAAATTGTTTCTCTAGTCTACCCAGACTAACACATATATCTTCAAAACGACTTCAACAGAGGAGGTCTCATCTCAGCTGGGGCCAGTATCTCAGGTGATGGGAAGATTAATGAGCCCCTGCCATGTAACATTGCTCTACAGCTACCCCAAATCCATAGACACTGCAGAAGGAGGCTCAACGAACATTAATGGAAATTCAAGTCCATACAGGTGGGAGGGGGTATGCTTGTCTCAGAGAAGGTGATTTCCCCTCTGTTGGTGGGTAAATAGTTGGAGCAATGGACTACTGGGGAAAGTACTTAACATTACTTACACAGACTCCCAAGGGGAGAATATACCCAGCATATGTCCGAAATTGAGTTCTTTTGACCATAGTTTGTTTCTTTCAACTTTAGAACATTTCTCCCTCTCGCCCCACCACGCCCATCACCATGATCAAATCACTGATGAAGTGAGTCATGTAATCACATTCAGTTCTAGTGCAACCTCCCCTCCTGTCTTCACAGTTTATTCCCCAACTCCCTTTTCCCTCCCCATCTCATCCCCCTCCCCATCTCATCCCCTACAAACCCTAGTATCCATTACATTTGGGGGGGGGGGGCATCACTGCCCCCTGGGGTTCGTGGGAGCTACCCAGCCTTGCTCCTGGAGAGCTGCACCCTTGCATCCATTATTATCTCTGTGCATCCACTCTTCCTGTGCCTCACAGATCGGTAAGCTCAACAGAGACAAGGACTATGACTCTTAGTGGGAGTAGAAAACCCCTTTTTTCTCCCTTGGAGCAGCTGGTAGTTTTGAACTGCTGACCTTGTGGTTAGCAGCCCAGTGAGTATCTAGCATGCCACTGGGACTCCAAGATGTGTGGACCACTCTTTGTCCCTTCTAGGTAGTGAGTTTCTGCAGTGCTGACAGCGACTCTTAATGAACTTGTGTGGAAGAAAAATTGCCGTGCCTCATTCTGTGTCATGTTCAGAGTCACTCTTAACCAGACAGAAATGGGCAACAGGGCAAAGAAAATCCACATACCTCTCAGCACACGGCAGTTAAGGGTGCATTTAGGACACATTTCCTCATCGATGCCAGAGACCTGAGGTCGTGAAAAGGCTGGGTGGGGAAAGATAGGAGGTTCTCAATTACCCCAATGCTAGCTGAAGAGGTTCTTGGGATGTGGGCCTAGAGACCAGGGCACAGCCTGAAGTCTGGGGTGCAGTGGTGCACAACCCTGGAACGAGGAAGCAAACTACAGAGAAGAGGCCACCAGCCGAAGAGCCGCTGGAAAGCCAGCCAACAGTGGAGGTTGGCCATCAGCTGACTAAAAGACCCAGCTCTCCATTTTACCAGGCCCTTTGACATAGCCAGTGGCCCCTTGCTTTTCTAGTCCAAAATATCCCCTTCAACAAACCCACTCTTTCCAGTCGAAACTTTTCTCTAACTCTGGTCAGAATATTGCCCCTCCCCTGAAATCTTCCTTCCAAGGAGGGTAAGAACCAAGGAGTGGCAAGGCTTGACACCTTGAGTCTCTTTTGTTTTATGTTGCTGATGAGACTAGCACCCAAAAAAACATACAGCAAATTTAAAAACAGAACAAAATAACATACATCAATTCAACTGATGTTACAGACACAATACGGTGACACTGATTACATTCTTTGGCTTGGGTGACGAATCTCACCCCTTTTTCTGAGTGTCTCCTCCCATCAAGTTCAATTCCCTGACCTCTACGGTTCCCATCGAATCTTTCAAGTTGCTCTAGCCACTTTGATCCCTCAAGGTGGATCTTTTTAAAAGCCTAAGACTCAAGGCAGACATTTTTTTTCATGAGTTAAGCCCAACTAGCATCGGATTTTAAAAAGACATCAGAGGACATTTTTTGGTGTGAGGTTGAGAGACTCTCGCCAGGCAATGGTTTCAGGGCTTCATTCAGCCCCTTGGCTCTAGAAAGTCTATTAGAATTTGAAATGATGTTCCATGTCCAGGATTCTTCTACAAAATCTTCGCTCAGAATGTTCAGCAACAGTAGTAGGTCACCATCTTCTGAGATTACTGTGTAGTGCGAGAGCCTTCCGAACTAAGGCATGCATCTTCCAACACCAACCACAGACAGCATTCTGTCGTGATGCATCAGATCTTTATTGGCTAATTTTGGACCACTTCTGGTTTTCAAGTGTTTCTTCAGAGTCTAGCTTAGTCTGGAAGGTCCCCTGAAAATTGTCCACCAGAGATAACCCGGCTGGTGTTCAAAACACTACTGCATAGCACCCAGCATCATAGGAACATGCAAGTCACCACAGTACAGCAAGCTAAATTAAGGTGATGTAATTGTTTTGTGTTCCAAGTATACTTGTTATTAGAATAAATTATTGTATGTTGAAAGAAAAAGAAAGAGGATACAGGTTTGTGATGTATGTATTTGGCTTAACTAATCTATCTTAGCCTCGGGATCTTTAGCAGAGAGAGACAGAGAGAGATTTCAAGAAAATGATTGAATAGGGTCCAGCAAAAACTTCCTGAAATGTACTTCCTGATTCCTATAAATACATAGCTCAATACTAAGTTAATGACCCACTAGTCCCTTGAATGCTACTGTATGTTTATATGTTTCGAGTTAATGAAGAGTTTTTATTAAAACTACCTGGACCAAAATTCTGTCGAGTGACAACTGCCCTAATCTTGAGTTACCAATCACCGCTACATCTCTCCGCTGTTGGCAGGGCTTCTTTCCCTGAGCTCTACTTGGCCCTCATAGCGACTCACAGCTGTGTGTCACAAGCCCCCAGCTGCGTGAGGATGGATGGCTGACAGATAACGACAATTGCTACCCTACTCGCTGCTCAAGGCTAACTTTTTCTCCGGTGATGTCACCAGGAGATGTACAATGATGGTCTGGACCAGCGGTTCTCAACCTGTGGGTCTCGACCCCTCTGCAGGTCAAAAGACCATTTCACAGGGGTCACCCGATTCATAACGTAGCAAAATGACAGTGAGAGAGTAGCAATGAAAATACTGTTATGGTTAGGGGTCGCCACAACTTGAGGAACTATATGAAAGGGTTGTGTGCAGCATTAGACACTTAGCTGAGCCAGGGACAGAAAAAGCCCGAGACTTGTCATGTAGTCATAACTCTTTGCTACTTCCAAACCAATGCCAGGAAGAGGATTCCAGACAAGCGGTTCTCAACCTGGGGGCTGCGACCCTTTGGGGGGTCGAACAACCCTTTCACAGGGGTCGCCTATGACCATATTTCTTAGGAACTCAGACACTGCTCCTCTGTCTCCAGGTGGGTGTGCTCTCATGCAGAGACGCCCCCCTTATGGCATCACAGCCACATGAGGAACTGTCTTAAAGGGTCCCAGCATTGGGAAGGTTGAGAAGCGCTGGTCTGTAGTGTTTCTGAAGCTGTAAATCTTTTATTGGAGCAGAGAGCCCCACTTTCTCCCACAGAGTGGCGGATGGGCCTGAACCACTGAGGTAGAGACTAGCCGGCCAACCCTGACCCACCAGAAGTTTCAGGTTTACACAGGCATCCAGAGTGTCCCTCACCGCCGTCTGCCTGCCGGGAAGCTGCTGGAGCGAAGTCACAAGATCCGCTCCAGGATCCTACCTTTTCAGTCCTTTGGAGTGGAGGCGTGGCTGATGACTTTGGTAGACCGCATTGGATGAATCAAATTCACCTGGTCTAGGTGAGCCAACCCAGGTGCAGCCCTCCTGGCGGGAAGCCTGGATCTCTGAGCATGCGCAGTGTCCCACCCTTTCCAGGCCCATCGCGGGAACCTCTGAGCATGCACAATGGACGCCCTTTTCCCTATACCTAAAGGATTGGAAGATACTGGGGCGGGGCGGAGCACTGGAGGGATGGGGGGGAGGTGCTCCAAAAGCAGATACCTACACCTTATTTTGGGTTTCTGGGTTACTGCACAAGTTTTCAATTGCCAAGAGCAATTGAATTTGTGTGTGTGTGAAACAGACAAACTCATATCACCATATTTAAGCAGAACTGCCCTGAAAACACTTTTCCTTAAGGACATCTTCCCTCTTCATGCCCCAGCCCCTCAGCCTCCACCTGGCCTGAGGTAATCTGCTTTAACATCACAATGGAATGCAGGTTTGTAAGTGCACTGAGAGCAATTCTTGTTTAAACGACCCCTCTCCTTATCAAGAGATTCTGTAAGCCTTTCTCTCTGGGACAGGTGTGTTCCTTTCCCATCTCTGCTAGGAGAGCAAGCTAAAGGTGAAATTCTTGAATGGGGTCATAAAACAAACCACCTGAAACTTCCCAAATATACTTTTGTTTTACTTCTGTCAATACCACTTAGTGATATATGTATTTTAACTTGTTTTTTTCTTCTGCTTTCTGTATTCTACCCTCCCTGAATAATATAGAAGGTTTGGCCAGGGAAGACAGGGCTGCAGCCTGGTGAAAAAGTTTCTTCTGAATAAACCCCACTGTAGACCGGCCTACCCTGATTAAAAAAATAATAACAAGGACTTCACTAATTCTCATTGGGCATTGTCGTGGTCTGCTTCTATCTGAACCCACATGTTGTGTGTTTATTTTGTTTCGGCAAAGGAGGCCTCAGGCCAAGCAAATTTGGAAATCTATGACCTAAACTTACAGGAGTCCTCAAACTATAGCCCACAGGCCACATGCGGCCTGCCGAGGACATTTATCCAGCTCCTGGGTACTTTTACCGCTGCTGCCTGTCCTGCTTAGCAGCCAACTCCTCCGGGGCCCGCAGTGAATTTGTTCATAGTTTTTTTTTTTTTTTCATAGTTTTCTTTTTAAGTATAGTCCGGCCCTCCAATGGTCTGAGGGACAGTTATCAGAAGGTGGTCGGCCTCTGATATACTCTCAGCAAGGGTTCAGGCAGTTGTGCAGTGATAATTATTATTTATTATAACAACGATATAGAGATCATGAGAGAGAGAGAAAAGAACAATAGTAGTCACACATATATCCTTTCATGGTATATGCTCACCTCCACCCTTCTGGATGGTCCACGTGGAGGGAGAGGCAGGCTGGAGTGAGGCAGGCTTGAGCCCCCTTTTGTTAGGGAGAAAATGCCCCGCATAAATCACTGACCCACAGATCTGAGTGAAACAAAGCATTAGAGCAAGCAAAGAGAAGGTAGGGGTAGGGACGAGTTCGACAGCATGGCCACGCATGATCAAACTGAAGCCCCGAACTCAAATTGCTCAGGGGTTTTATAGAGTTTACAAACTTGGGAACTTTTACCAAAAAAAAAAAAAATTACATTTGGTGTTTACGGATATCAAAGGAGGATCAAAGGAGGGGAAGGACATGATGTTATGCTTTGATCTTATCACTATCTTTACAGAGCAGACAGCTAATGTTTACTATCTTTACAGAGCAGACAACAAATGTTTACTATCTTTACAGAGCAGACAACAAATGTTTACTATCTTTACAGACTAGACATTTCCATTAAACTTCTCCTGTTTACAGGATACTTTGGCAAGCTTATGCAGAGTCACTATGACTAATGAGCTTTGAAGACAAAATGGAGTTTGTTAAGTTACACTGTTACACCTTTATTCTATGCCCAACCCTCTGGAGTCAAGCCAGGCCCCCAATTACAGGCAAGGACGTACATTACAGAAGAGGGCTGTCTTAAGGCTATATGATGATTAGGCGAGTGGTCTTAGGAATGCCTTGTGACTATGTGAAGAGGGGAGTGAAAAAAACCAGACCTTAACCTGTGGGGGTAGATAAACATTCCTGTCAGGCTGGGGGCCATTAACAATGGTTCTTGAATTCTGCCCACAGGCTTGGAGGGAAGTGAGCCATCACCCTCACAGCAGGAGAGTTAGCTTGTAGTTAGACAACACAGATACCTTAAGTAACTGGGAATTTCAGGGAGGATAACTAACTTCACTTCCACACCAAGTGCTGGTAAATAGTTTGCTTAATATTTTGGAATATAATTGTTCCGCCCCCCCCCCCCGAAGTAAAGTCAGAAGGCATTTCAGAGGTTAGGGCAGGCTTTCTTGGAGGGCTTGTGGGCGACTGCAGCGACTCAAAGCAGTGTGAGCTGAGGAAGCCGTGCCAAGGGAACAAGAGGGAGGGTTTTTATACCCCTCTTGTGGCCTTGGTGGGGACAGTTGCATTTTTCAATTTTTCAGGAGGGAAACTTCTGGTGAGAAATACTTGCACAGCTGAATTTCGCAAGGGAGACAGTCGTTAAGCTTATCTAAGGGTTTACAGCAGGGTGGGCACAGCTGAATTTCACAGGGGGATAGTCGTTAAGCTTTACAGCAGGGTTACAGCAGGGTGTGTGTGTGTGTGTGTGTGCATTTTTAGAAATGAGCCCGCATCCTGGAAATTCCAGAAAACCCAGAAAACTGTGGCTTGAGCCTCAGAAGAGATGGTGAAATGAAGGCACTGAGCCTAAAATGGAGTCTCCTGTGCCAAGACCAGACAATGATAATTATGAAAAAGTTCTGTCTTCATCCCACAGACAGTGAACTGGCCCCCTGTTTAAAAAGTTTGAGGACCCCGACTAAAAGAAATGTTTTGAACGCCTTTATGAAGCATGCACATAAAGGCACGCATAATTCAGATTGGGCTTAAACCATGAAGTATCACTGCAGGGAGATGTAGTGCCTTAAATACCCAATGATGTATGCTTCATGAACTCACTCCTATAATGTGCTTACTTCATAAATTAACCTGCCCATTTTTTTGCAAAAAAAAAAAAAAAAACTGTCTGAAGTTCAAGCCCTAAGATGGGTCTGCTGAGTCGGTGGGTGGTTCCTGGGACACTCACTCCCATTTCTTTTTTTTATCTATTTATTCAAATCATGTTATTGGGGGCACATATGACTCTTATCATAATCCATACATCTATCCATTGTATGCAAAGCACACTTGTACATTTATTGCCATCATTATTCTCAAAACATTTTCTTTCTACTTAACCCCCTTGGTATTAGCTCCTCCTTTTCCACTTCCTCTCTGCTACCCCCCATGAACTCTTGATCATTTGTAAATTATGTCATCATATCCTACTCTGTCCAATGTCTCCCTACACCCACTTCCCTGTTGTGAGAGGTTGAGACGGAGCTGCAGGAAGGAGACAGCTCACTTAGGGACGAAATGCACCTATATAGACGTTATTGGAGGTACGGAAGGACTTTGGGGAAGGGAAGGGACAGCAGAGAAAGAGACAGGTGCATCTTGAGCTCCTGGGTGGTCCCAAGGGCCGAGAGTTAGGCCAGAGAAGTCGCACCTGGTGCTGGGATGGTGGGATATATATATATCTATAATTTGAATTCAAGGCAGGTGGATTGTTCTCAGTGCTGCAGGTGCTAGGAAACAGTGCTGGGAGAGCAAGGCGGTGTCCCACCCAGGTGGGAGTCATCCTGGTCCTGGGAAACAATACAAGGAAGGTATGTTCCATGGGTGAGGTAAATTCTGGAGAGTGCTGAAGACAGGTGCTATGAAGCTTAGCAGACCCTCCGTCTTTTTGAGAGACTGGAACAGAGGCTGCCTGGCCTTGGACTCGGCCCAAACAATCTGTAGATCTTTATAATCGGTTCCTCCCTTTCTGCCCCACCTCCCCTCCATCCTCCCTGTATTGCCACTCTCCTCATTAGTCCTGAAGGGATCATCTGTCCTGGATTCCCCATGTTTCCAGATCCTATCTGTACCAGTGTACATCCTCTGATCTAACCGGATTTGTAAGGTAGATTTCAGATCATGATAGTGGGAGGGAAGAGGCATTTAAAAACTAGAGGAAAGTTGCATATTTCATCAGTGCTGCACGGCACCCTGACCAGCTGTCTCCTCCCATTTCTTGACAATGGTGATTCTCAGCTCTGAGACCAGTCTTTGCACAGGAATTTTGCCGAGTCCTGGAAATTGAGAATGACTTGTGAAATCTCTTCCGGGCTTGCAGGAGTCCCGCCCCCACCCTCTGGCCCGCTCCACTCCCATTGTCCTGTTTTGATTCCTCAAGGCTTTTTATCACTCTATGAAATCATTGTACCCATTTGTTTCATAAGTCAATTCAGTTATGTCCTGTCTGTGTCTGCCTACACGAGCATGTGAATTCCTGATGCTTGTCTAGATCCCCAGGGCCCAGAGCTACTGGGGTGAAGATCATCATGCAAAGGTAGACTGCAGCCCAAATCAATAGGCCAGCCTCCACCCAGGGCTCCCTCTTTTCCCAGCTCTGCAGTGTCAGTAGCGCGAGGGAGGGGGGAGCCATTCTGGAACCCAAGGAAACTGGAGAAAATGTGCACCACGTTTGTCATTTAGGAGCCCCTGGGGGGAGCAAATGGTTCTTGCACTCAGCTGTGAACCAGAAGATTGGCAGTTGGCTTCCATGCAGAGGTGCCTCAGAAGAAAGGTCTGGCAATCTGCTTCTGAAAAAAAATCATTTAGAAAGTCCTATGGAGGACAGACCTATTCTGCCCCCAGCTGGAGCGGACTCAGTCATAACTGGTTTTATACCTTTGTGTCTACAAAACCTTGGCATGGTGAGCCAGGTTGTGAGAGCTAAGAAAACTGTAAATCAAAGCAAAAGAAATCACTGATCATTTCTAGAAAGCCCTGGATCGCCCCACCCAATCTGAACACAACACTGCCCAGCCCTGGGTCATTCTCAAAATCTTTGCTATGGTTGAGCCTGTTCTTGCAGCCACTCTACCAATCCACCTCATCAAAGGCCTTCTTCTTTTCCATTGACCTTCTACTTTAATAAACATGGTTTCTGTTAAGGCCAGATTGGGCACTGAGTACCCAACCCCCAGCAGAAAGGGTCCAGCCCATCCCTGAGCTGACCATGCGTCTGTCCAATAATCAAGAGTCTGGGCAGATGTCCAAAGGACGGACTCTTCAAAGTGGTAACAGGGAGAGCTGCTAGCTAACAAGAACACCAAGGTTAAGCTCAAGGACATGGCCCCGTTTGGGCTTAAACTATCCCTTGAGGCTCTGCCACCATTCTCCTATGAAATGGGGCTTTGTCCTCACATTGGGGTCTTCGTCAAAATGCAAGGGGACCCACTTCCTGATTGCAACGGATGTTGCTTCTGGTCACATTCAACTCACGGAAGGATTGGCTTCACTCTCTAGAAGCTAAACACACTTCTAATTCTTGTTTCACCAACAACGACTTGGCCTTGCCCACATCTGGCTATCTCTTCTGTTGCCAACAGTCCGGGAGGAACTTGCTTCTCCCTTCCCAGGAAGCAAAGCCTAGTGATATTGACACATAGCAAACTCCTCCAAGGATTGTTCCCTCCAGAAAACACGTCCAGAGTCTGTGAGCTCAAGTCTCCTTAAGGCTGTACTTTTTCCAAAATAGGTTTGTTCATCCTTCTGGCAGTCCGTTGTATGTTCAAGCTTTTCCACCAACACCGCAATTCACACGCATCTATTCTTCTTATGAAGAAGACACACAAATACTCACTGCTGTTGAGTCGATTCAGACCCTGTAAGATAAAGTGAACCTGCCCCTGTGCATTTCTAAGCCTGGAACTCTAAGAATAGAGAGGTCAACCTTTCTCTCAAGGTTTCTACCCCTGTAAACAGATACCATCTTACATACTCACTGGGGCAGTTCTACGCTATCCTACAGGGTCACAATGATCTGGAACTGACAAGATGACTGTGACTTTGATTCGGGGAGAAGTCTTGGGTAATAGGTGGCTTGATTTGGGGGGCTGCTCCATCCATGAGTACTGCTGATTGCACCTCCAAGTCAGCGGGACTCATCGACCTCCCAATCTGTTTTCCATCTGTCATTGTGTCGTAGCCTCGTGGTCCAGTCGGGAGGCTTTTTGTTTTCTTGATGTTGGTGTCGTCCACACTGAAGGCTGGAGTGCTTCAGTCTGTGCTTCAGTGCTCTTGACGCTCAGCAAGCAGCACCCCATTACGCACACATTGCAGCTTACGAATGTGTCTTCCTCCGACCTTGATATGCCCTCTTCCCCCCCACCCCCGAGTCTTCCTTGCCTTCAGCTTCTGAGGTTATTTTTTTGGCATGCAGATAGAACAAATAGGGTGGAAGATAACCACCTGTTCTGATGGTAAAGCAGACACGATCGCTCAGGGTCCACCTGAGCACAACTAGGTAACTATAGCTAACTTGGAAAGTAATGGAAATTCCAGAACACCTGGACATTGCCACGTGGTTGCTGATGGAAGACAGCTACCTAGCCAACCAACTGAAAGCGATTCCTACTTGTGGTGGTCATGTGCTTATGTTAATTTCATGATTGAGATGTAGGGGTGGGGTCTAGCCTGTTACTCTAGAGATAGCCATTGAGTAGCCTGTGTGGCCTCCATGTGGGCATGGCTTTCTCCCTCATGGAGATGAGAAGCTATCTCTCCAGCTGTTGGGAGTTAGTCTCAGAGATGATGAATTACGGACAAGATAAGATGGCAGTGTCCGAGGAGCTGAAGGAACTGGAGGAGAAATCACATGGTCTTACCCTGATGGAGCCAGACCTCTGAAGCTGGCAAAGCCACGTGGAGACCCCTGCCAGCGCTGAGTTGCCTCTACCATCACTGGATGCTGTTGATGGACGCTGAGCCCTGGAAGCGAAGAGCCATGGGGAGACCCCTGCCAGTGCCGGGATTCTGCACCCACTGGCTTGAGACTTCGTGAGTCGGAAGGAGACGTTAGAGACTGGTATCGGGCATATGGGGTAATATCAGACTTATGAGTTTGGACTGGACTGGGTTGGGATGATTTCTTAATGTCCCATTCCTCTTGTATAGAAACTGCACCCTTATATCCATATGCAAGTCTATGGATTTGTTTCTCTAGTTTACCTGGACTCATACACCACGTGTACCCATTCAAAAGAAATTTGACCTTATTGAATATGGAAATGATAGAATCCGATCACTAGTATTATATGCAAGTAAACTTTCCTGAAAATCATTCAACAAGTGACAGCAATACATCACCAGGGAGCTCCCAAATCCAAGCAGGATTTCTTAGGTAGAAGAGTGTAAAGAAAAGGGCGGATGCTCTGAGGTTCCAGCTATTGGCCAGGACAGGGTGGTACACTGCGCATGCAGAGATCCAAGCTTTCTGCCAGGAGGGCTGCACCTGGATTGGGTCGCCTGGGTCAGATGAATTTGATTCAGCCAATGGGGTCGACCAGGGTCATCAACCAAATCTCTTTGCGGAAGAATTGAGAAGGCCAAAGGTTTGGCTCTGGGATCCTCTTTTCCAGCTGCTGCAATACAATGTAGCACTGCCGGCCTGGGATCCATCTGAAGGACCAGCAGCTCCCCCGCAGGCAGGCCAGAGGGGGGTTAGGAGTCCTGTGGGTGCTGGGGAGACCTGAGACTTCTAACTTTCATAAAACTCGCTTAGATCACAAACCAAGCTTTGGTGTGAATTCTTTCTTGCACGGAGCCAATGACCCAGGTATAAATCTCTTCTCGAGACACCTAACAGATTTATAATAGGACGTGGCACGAAAGACATCATTACTGGTGCCCCATGGGTCTTGACAGAAAATAAGGAACACCAGAAAAATATTGACTTGTGTTTTATTGACGAGTTCAAGGATTCAACTGTCTGGATTGTAACCGATAATGAATCACATTGAGAAGAATTAGAACCCCAGGACACTCAGGGGGCTCATAAAGTACCCGTACAGGGACCAAGAAATAGTCATTTGAAGAGAACCTGGTTTTGTGGGAAACAGGACCGGGAGGAGAGAATGTGTGGACAAATTCTCTATGCTCATATTGAACGAGGCTGGATAAGGGCCTTCACATTTGTGAATTGGAGATGAATCCTGGTCACATTCTCCTGACTAAAAATTGTCCCCCGCATAGCAGTGCTACTCTAGATCCTTCTTACAAGCAAGCACATGATTGCTTACTCTGCCGCTTGAAGGTTATCTGCCTGAAGGTTGTCTGTGGTCAAGAGCAGACAGACGCTAGTGTCTGCCCCAACCCAGGAGCAGCCAACGCCCTTCTGATACTGATCACAAACTGCTCCCCTGGAGAGGGCTCGGGGACAGCCAAAGTTAAGTCACCATCTTCACTCTAGGACCTGCCTGTCACCTGCCTGCCTCCAGGACCTCCCCGTCTCATAAAAACGTAGGCCTCCAGTACATGCCCTTCCTGTTACTTGCGTGCATGACGTGGCTTGCGTACCTGGTGATTAGATAAGCCTGTTGGAGAAGGCACTCGCACTCTCTCGCTCCTGACTCCGTGGAAGAGGTGAGTCCATGGCACATGGTATGCGCCTTACATACCTTTACCCTTCACTAACACAACCTCCCCTTGGGACCCATGGGTCCCCCACAGCCGTTCTCTAAGCCGACTCTGTCTGAACACTGAGCAGAGAGCCCAGGAAGCGGGACTCTATGTACCACAATGTGGTGTTAGGATCGGAGGAAGCTTATTGACTATGTGCTACGTGAGGTTTAGCTGTCCACTGTGCGGAGACGGCACAGTCTTGTTTGCTGGACGTGCAGAGGACTTGGAACTCCTCCTGATGATGATCAAGGACTACAGCATGCAAGATGATAGCCACTCAATGTTAAGAAGGCCCAAATCCTCATACCTGTACCAATAGGTAACACCGCAATCCATGGAGAACATCTTAAAGTTGTCACAGATTTCATCAAGGTTGGATCCGCATTCCATGCTCGTAAAAGCAGCAGGCAACAGCTCAAACAACATGTGGCACGGGCTGATTCTGCTGCACAAGATCGCCCTGAAGTGTTGAAGAGCACTTGATGGTCTGCTTCTTTCCCTCTGACCTACCACCGCCTAACTGTTTGATGTACTGTGATGGTTTGTGTACTGTGGCGATGTTGGAAGCTGTGCCACCAGCATGTCAAATGCCAGCAGAATCACCCAGGGTGAACAGGTTCCAGCCAGACTTTTAGACTGAGAACAAACGACAAAGAAGGAATAGGCTGACCGCTTCTGAGGAATCTGTAGCCATTAAAAACCTAAAGAATGGCAGTGGAACACTGTCAGAAAGAACACTGGAAGACGACCCCTTAGGTTCGAAGGCATTCACAGTGCCATGGGGGAAGAACTGCTTCCCGAAAGCGGATTTGACCTTGGTGGTGTGGATGGAGGAATGCTTACAGGCCCTTCATTTGCTGATGGGGCCCGATGCCAAAATGAGAACCAACAGCTGCAAACAGCATGAAGACTAAATGACTCATACTTCTTATTCAATAATGCCAGACACAATACATTCAATAAATGCTTGCTGTTAAATTGGTATCCTTATTGTTTATTATATTATCTTTGGGCTGAGCCCCGGTGGCGTAAGTGGGTGAGTGCAGGACTGCGACCCGTGGACTTGGCGGTTCAAATCCAGCGGTGGCTCTCAGGAGCAGCACTAGGAAGTGCCCACAACCACCAGAGGCAGTGATGCCCCCCCAAAAACAAACAAACAAAAATTTTAAAAAATAAAAAATGTTATCTTTGCCATCATCTTCTTACACATGATGATGTAAATGCCCTGGTACAGTGTCCAGATCATAATACGGGACCCAGACCCCTTTAGCCATGGAGAGACCTCTGGGGCTCACACATACTGGCCCCCTCCCCTTTCTGGCCTATCCCATTCCAATGGAATCATGAGGGCCCACAAGTAGGGCTAGGCAACAGATGGTCGGTGGAAATGACCTGCATATCTCTTTGCTCATTTGGGACATTCCAGTCCTCAGACCAATTCTAAGGATGGGAATGTTCATGGAAACATTGACTGAAGCTCCTCCCAGCGAGTTCTTGAATGCTGTGGTAGTTACCTCACCTCATATCCACTGAAGGATGTTAAGAATGAAGGGGTGGAGTCTAGCCTTTCAATCAGGTCATAACCTGA
This sequence comes from Nesogale talazaci, assembly GCA_004026705.1. Taxonomy (NCBI): domain Eukaryota; kingdom Metazoa; phylum Chordata; class Mammalia; order Afrosoricida; family Tenrecidae; genus Nesogale; species Nesogale talazaci. The sequence goes on along the minus strand of PVJH01010219.1, from coordinate 2,715 downwards.
TGATCTCTCCTTGTGGGCATGACCTTCTCATGAGGATTCTGGAAACTTTCTCTCTCTTGATTTTGTCCTTAGAAGATGTGGGTCTCTCTCTCTCTCTCTCAACATTCCTATTGACACAGATGGCAGCCAGAGCTCTGGAGATGCATCCACTGTCATTGGATCCAAAGGACTTTCCACCCACCATGTGATCTGCCTGCATTTGGCATCATCGCATGGGCTGGGTGAGTCTAAAGAGGAATCAAAGGGCTAATATGGGACCTAGGAGCTAATATCAGACTCATGCAATTGATCTGGACTAGGCTGGGCTGTCTTATTGATGCATCGCTACTTCTTGATGTAAAGCTGGCTCTTAAACACATACGAGTGTTCCCAGATTTCTTTCCGGTTCACAAATGCCCAAGGAAGCCAGGCCCGCTGCCACCCCTCAGGCTCACCTGCCTTGTTGTGCAGCATGGCATGGAGATGTGGGAAGATCTTGGAGTTAATGTGCATTCAGACCAAATCTCCATAAAGTCAGTCGCATGCATATGTTGGCTTCCCGGTATCTATGAAGTTGTGTTTGTACCACCCAAGAGTATGATGGAAGAGTGTGACATCTTGGGAGGATGGCGAAGACGGGGCACAGAGACACGAATCAAGCACTGGAGATGGAAGAAATGGTGCCCCAAACACTCACTCCACTCAGGGTTGCCACAACCTTCCATTTGGGGAAACTCACCTTCCCAGGGGGGCACAGAAAAGTGAAGGGTAACAAAACGAGGCGTGCCATATGGATGTCCCAGACCCTAAAACTCACCTCTCTGAAGTGGCTGGTGATCCCTGCACCAAGGTGTATCAAGATTCCACAGACCCTTGAGTGCCAGGCCGACAGACTTAAGGTTTCTTCTAAGGGATTGGGAGAGTTGTAGATGGAATGTGTGCGCCCCCCCCCCCAAAGAAGGCTGAAGTCCTAAACTCCGTACCTGTGAACATGATCCTGCTTAGAGATGTCACCAGATAGTTTAAGACGAGGTCGCAGCAAAGTTGCTGGTGGTTTTTAATTGGTGGTCTTGAGGTTTGCAGCCCAAGATGTAACTAATCTCACTACCTTCCCTTGTGTGTGTGTGTGTGTGTGAGAGAGAGAGAGAGAGAGAGAGAGAGAGAGAGAGAGAGAGAGAGAGAGAGAGGTTGTTTATGGTGAGATCCCTGGTTCTGAGTACTTTAAGATTCTTATTGCTCTTAATATTACTCACTGGGGTATTTCTCAGACGGATTCCAGTGAAGGATGCTTTTGTTTTTTCACAATTTCAATATATTCCCACAGACTCTGTGGCAGCAGGATCAAGTCCCGGTCTGGGGTTCTCTTGCATGCCAACTGCAGCATTCCTGTTGCTATAGAAACCCTCACTGCTCTCCTTTTCCACATTTGCATCACCTGACCTGTCTTGGGCAACTAACGAGTAATCCCTTAGACCGCCAGTCTCTACTCAATGACCACAGAAACCACACAAAGCCTCTCGGATCGAGTTCACGGAAGACCAACCTGGTTCCTCCCTGCTTCGCTTTGGATTGAATTTCTCTCTCCCGGCCCCAAATAGGTGTTGTAAATTCTTACTCCTGGGCCTGTGGTTATGATCCCCTTTCGGAATGGCTTTTGTTGGGGATATTTGTTCAGTGACACCATGAATGTTTTCAGTCAATTTGCCTTCAGACATGAAAGAGCAGCTTAGACGCCGAGAAGCAAGCGGAGATGGGAAGCCAGTTGATGCCAAGGTCCTCAGGAATGCAGCCAAAAAAGAGGCCAGGGCCTCGCTGCCCACTCTCCACCCGGAGGAAGGGGGAGGGAGAGAGCCTTCCCCTAGAGCAGGGTTGGCAAACTTTAGAGACTAAAGAACCCATCCCGTCCAGCACAACAATTTAAAAATGATTCAAGGGCTGAGCCCCGGTGGCGCAGTGGTTGTGTGCGGGACTGCGGCCCACAGCGTGGGCGGTTCAAATCCAGCAGTAGCTCTCCAGGAGCAAGGCTGGGCCTCCTACTCCCACCAGGGCAGTGATGCCCACAAAAACAAAGCAAAACAAAATGATTTAAGAGCTATAGATACAGCTTTACAAACAAATGAAATCACTATTCTCTGAATATTATCCCTTAATTTTTTTATAAATGAAACTAGGATCAGTTGATTTTCATTTTTGATTTGACCTCAGAGCCACCTGGACCTACTCAAAGAGGCGCTGCTGGTTCTGGAGCTGCAGTTTGACCCACCCTGCCTTAGAGCCATCACCCCGTTTCCGTTTCCAGCAGGTTCCAATATCATAAACGAGGGCACTTCTCTTTGCTAAAAGCACCCACTTACAGGATTCCTGCTTACAGCAGCCGCCAGTAGCCAAGACAGAGCCCCCACGGTATTAGGAGGGACCCAGGGGTGACTAATGGTGGACTCTCTGCTTTTTAACCACAAGTCCAGCATCCAGCTTGAGGCTCCAGTCCTCATTCTCTTATGGGGGTCAAGGACGTTCAGCTCTTCCCCCTCACAGCATTATTTCTTTATCATTTTTGTTTTGTAGAAGGGAAAAAAATACCTGGGCCATGCTGTCCTGTCTAGAATTTCCCAGGGGGTGGGGGTGGGGGGGTTACTTTCAAAGAAGTCACTCAATGGAAAATCACTGGACTGGCATTCCAAGAGGCCTCATTCTGAGTCACTCCCTTGCAAGTGGAGCCCCTGTGTCTTCCCTCAC